>CAMOHE010027692.1:0-38326 GCA_946598075.1 Artocarpus hirsutus | reverse complement strand
AAGAATCATCGCATGACTAGGTTTTTTAAGGTAAAATATTATAAATGCGATGGAAAAAATGCACCTTTATATTGAATGAGGGAGAATAGTCACAGGTATTATAGTGCTGGTGGCTAAAGAAGAAAATGAAACTAATGTTAGAAGCGAAAGTTGATCCTTACAGTTTACTCCTCCATTTATGTACTATTGACATGTGTTTGAAAAGAAAAAGTTTTTATTTATACACGATCATTTCATTAGTGATCTGAGCATAAAATATCCTCTGGTATAAGGCTAGAAGAAAACCTACTGGTGAGCAGAATTCTGTTCCTCCTTTCATTTGATAGTGCCTAACTTGTACACTTACGCTTGGATGGATTTTAATGCCGCAACAAACTTAAGAGTGGAGCATCGCGGTAGAAACAAGCACTAGTTTCTTTATCTATGTTCATAGGTCATGTACGTGTTTTTGGCCAAGGAGTGAATCTTTCCATGTGGGTGTAATGAAGTGCAACTGTGTGAGGTAGTCGTGGTGAAGGTCACAACCTTGGCACTGGCAGTGATAAAGATTGTTGTAGTAACAAATGCATCTAGTAAACGATTCAGAAATTTACTCTTGGACGCACTGATGTAAAGATGGGCTGCATTAATATTGCTTTGTCTACCTTATTTTTGGTTGAAAATATTGCTATATGACGACGGGTGAAATATTCTACATATCATGGATTAGGAATAGGATTCTCTAGTTCATATGAGAGTATATAATTCTTGAGACAATCTTAAAAGAAGACACCCTCTGCTCCTGGATAACTTTCAAAGTGAATATATCATGTGAAGCTAGTATTAATTAATAACTCCTAAAGGGACTCTTTATATAAATGCAGCAGAAGGAAGCAGTTCAAACTTCAATGTTTTGTACTTGAACCCAATTAGTACATGAAACAAAGAAATTTGGTCATAACATGACGTGACATAGACCATGACAGAGAGCTTAGGAATGGTCATGATATATTTCCATTGATCATGCCTAATGTTAGGCTCACAGTCCCTATGATATTGTATATTTTCGTTAGGTCAAGAGAAACATTGAGGTGGAGTACATAATAAGTGACTTTGAAAGGACTACCACAGGCAATCTGATTTGGGACTGTAGATAGCTATAACCTTCTAGCAATACCAAGTGATTTGTTGGGTCAAAGAATTTCAGTTTGGACTTCCTGAAATAGTACCAAGTACCTGAAATTGTTCTTGTCAACAGTTCTGTGATAAACTCTGATACTTATAGAGATTACAATTTGTTGTGCTAATCGCTATGCATGTTGCCTTTAATATCAATGACTGCTTTCAGTGCAGTTCCTTCTGTTTCCTAAGCAGGCGAATTCGGTATCACATAATTTTTGGAAGTTTTTTTTAAAATGACTCTAGAGTTGTTCAAGCAGGCCAAGAGCAAAACATTTTCTAATTTATCCTTATTTCTTCGGTCTGCTCTGGAGAAATGGTTGCATTACAACACGTATTTGGACCGTATAGTTATCTGTTCTGGAGAACAGAAACTGGAAAATATTAAAAAATTCAGAGAAGAAATTGTGAAATTGTAAGTGGATGTGCTTTGTGAAATTAGCATATGATGTAACTTTCGTTCCCCCAATTTTTAAACTGTACCCATTTTTATTTTTTTTTTCTAGGCTTGGTCTATTGCTGATATGTACTTCAACGGTTCTTCATTTCTTCCAGGCACGAAAAATATTTGACCCAGTACAGGGCAGTTTTTGTGGTTAATTGCAAGGTCGGAGGTGAGCGGTTGTTGCACCAGAGCATTCCAAAACCAAGAAAGAGAAAGAGGCAGAGGCAAAGGGGCTCAGATGAGAGTGGAGTAAACCCTGCTGTTGGTGAAACATTCAAGCAAGTTTTTTGCCAAGTATGCTCGACAGAGGTTGGTGTAATGGACCAAGAAGAAGTCTATCATTTCTTTAATGTTCTTCCAAGCGAGTCTTGATCCTGCTCACTTTTATTAATTTTGCATTGCTTTGATTTTGTACTTCTGATCTTTCTAGTAAAAAATGGAATTATCATGTGTCCAAGAGAATCTCTTTTAAGTCTTAACCAATATGTTGTTCAGCTCTCACTCTCCCTCCCTTTCTCTCTCTGCGGGGCTATGTTGTATTGTCTAGGTTTTTCTACCCTCGTGTATTTGAGGGACTGGTCCAACACTAACGTGTCAAGTAACATAGAAGTTAGTGCATGTGAGTATCAAGTTAGAAAATGTAACAATAAAGATACTGCATGTAAAACTGCGATGATAATATAGTGCATCTACAATAATGTTTAGATGATGTAGCATCATTAAGAACAAATATATGGGATTAGTAATTTGGATTTTAATAACTCTTCCGTATTTTTGGTTATTTTTACTTGATGGATAGAAAGAAAGGCGAAAAACCGAGGACTCTTTGGAGATCTTAATCCAGGATAAAGAAAAGCGAGATTCTCAAGGCCAATTTGGGAGTGTTTTCAAAATGGTTTCGATATACGCACGTTTTTAACCTCCGCTGTTTGAGAGAGATGGGCAGACTTGAAATAGAGTTTGGCTTGCCTACTGCTATTTTCCCTCAAGCTTTTAAGCTTGGTAATGATAACTAAGATTCGGCTTGAAAAAGACCAAATTCTTCTTTTTTTAAACTCTGATTTTTGGTAGATTGGTTTAGAGAAAGAGGTAGTCACATATATATTACAGTTGTTGGAGGGTCCTCTAGAAAGACTAGATCTAAGCAAAGGATGGTCAATCAAAAGGTTTGAAACAATGATATCCTGTAGACTTCCCCACATTGTGTTTGGTCTAAGATTGACTTGCTTTCCTTTTTGATAATCTGTCTTGGATTGAATTATGTTTTTAATGTATTTAATTTAGTATAATTATTTTCCCATTTTAATAACGTAATTAGCCTATAAATTGGCTATGTTGGAAAAAGACAAATAATCAACCGAGTATTACATTGAATTTTAGAATTTCCCTCTTGTTCCTCTTAGGATCTAGTTCTCTTCTTCCTCCTTGTCTTTCTCAATTCTATAATTCCTCTTCCAAATCCCTAATTTCTATTCTATTCCCCTCTCATTCTCTCTAATCTCTACCCTTTCTCTTCTCTCCTCTATTTTCCCCCCTAGTTCCGCATCACCTAATCTCAATCCATCGTGCCAAACAGGCCCTTATGATATAATTGTCTGCACAAATTTCCCCTTATTGGTGGCATTTGTTGTGAAAAGTTTCATATACTTGTTGGGAAAAAAAAAAAAAACAATCCAAGGATGAATTGGGTGGCACCCGGTCTAAATTTGTCTTCCTTTTCTGAATATTGATTGGCCTCCTTGTTAGTAGTTACCTACTTTCATTTGGAAATACAAAAATACATCATATTTGTTAAACTAATAATTCTTACTCCAGGCTGTATAGATCTATATATATATATATATATATATAGATTTGCTCTGCCACAATTTATGAGTTAGTTGGTCTCATGCTTATTTCGAGTCCTAAAAATGTATATATAAAATAATGAACAGGAATGGGAATCAATCCTCTTCTTTCTATTTCTATTTATTGCAAGTAATCATGTGTCATTGCATGATGGTTTAAGAAAACAAATTTCACAATGGTTTTCCAATATTCAGTGGTTGAACGCTTAAACTTCCCTAAGGATGGACGCTAAAGTCTCGAGCCTTGGAATTGTAATTTTGTCCTTCTGGTTGTAAGATTCTAACCCAATTTCTAATTGAAGATCGACATTTAAAAGAGAGCATGCACATTAAATATGGAGAAATTTTAAAATGTAATGTTTATCATTTTCCTGGCTATACCTGCAGGAATTTTTAGTTTGCATGTTAGCTACATTACACATATATTCAGTAATACGAACGAGTGACGACATCCCCTAAAAAACAAAAGAGAGGAGAAAAGAGTAAGTGACGAAATGTTGCAGAACATATACATAATAGTAATGTTACATTCAGCATATGCGTACATACTACCTCTATGTACTACAGTGACCCAAATTCTATTTTTATCCCACCTAAAATCTCACGGTACGACATATGTGATGGAGCAATAATTGTGAGATTTTCTGATCCCATAACCCACCACTAATCCCATTAAAGGTGTGGGGCTTCACCCTATAGGTATAGACCTCGTTTGTTAATTATTCTCGCATATATAAATGTGATGACGTATAGTTTTAAGGTTTGCATGATTATGCTTTTGCTATATACTCTCAAAACACTTTCCTCTTGTACCAATATTTTGATATAGTGGATTTTTTTCTCCTCTGTCTGTGATTTTTTTCCCGTCTAAGGCTTTCCATGTAATCTATGTGTTCTTATTATGCTATTTAGGCCCATCTTACCTTGCATATGTAATTTATTTTTAATTCACCCTTTTATTGAGAAATTGCACCAAATAGTATATTTTTAATTCTTAATATAAGTAAATAGTGCACTTTTACAAAAATTTGAGAACATAGCTTTTTTGAATAACGTGCTTTTTTTTTGGAATATTTAAATTTTTAATTTTACGTCATCCTTCTTCTTTTCGTTTTTATTTTTCGTTATCACTCTACTACTTTGTGTTTTCTCTATATCGTTCTATATAAAATAAACTTTGCTTTAATTTAAATGGACTACTTACTAAACATTGTTACATTTTAGTCTATCTATTTTTATTCTTAATCAATAATGGCTTAATTCCCTCATTCTCTCTTTTTTGAAGTTTTAAGGGGCAATATGACAGTTATTATAGTTCGAGGTTTTTGTTCTTTGAACTAGTGCCACATTAGCATAAAATGGATGGAATGTAACAGGAAGTGTCATTTTTTCCTAATGTTTTAAAGTTCTGAGGGCGTGTATACCAGTTTTTGAAGTTCAAGAAGCAAGATAATATAGTTATCAAAGTTCGGAGAATAAAAATAAAGTTTATCCTTTACAATAGTTTAAAGTGATTTTAGAGAATTGTTTGGATTGTAAGCAAAAAAAAATACAACAAATCTGTATTTTAAGCATGAACTTTTGAACCAAGTGCATCAATTTCTTTTTTTCCTGTTCCTTTTTTTTTTTTTTTTTATTTTTTGGTAGCAGAGGCGCATCAACTTCTTGTTCCTTGAGGCTTGAACTATAAACCCTCACAATTACCTCAAACTTCAACTTTGGAGTTCTCTTGCCTTGAAGTATATCGGTATAAATCTTCTGTCAAATGTCATTTATATGTTAACCGTATTGGAAATTCTCAACGTTACTCATTTCTTGGACTAATTATGTTAAGGCCTCTTTAATATGACACACATTTGGGATCCTAGGTAACTTCTCAAAACGGTGCACTTCGATTTCTTTTTCCAGTGTGTGTATATCGAACGGTAAAATCTGTCTTCTTTTTTTTTCTTTTAAATGAAAGGGCACAGAAATATTTCATTCTCGCCGCATGAACTTTGATTGAGATTACACATATCTCAAAAGAGTGGCACCCTATGATTTAATTTGGTGGCGTCCTTTTTTCTTATTTATTTATCAGTTTATGCTGAACGTTCTTCTTTTCTTAGAAATCTTTGATCCCAACGAAAACATGCCTTGTCATTCCTCGACTTGCAGAAGGAAATTTGTCTCTAGATGTCATTATGTAATTTTCCCATGTTAGTTTGTTAGAGGCAATGTTAGAAAAATTAGTTAGTAGGTAGGGGTGTGACTGAAATAATAAGATAAAACAAATAAAAGGTATAGAATTTTAAAACAGATTGACGAAATTTAAAAAATGTATATTTTAAAAGCTAAAATCAATCATTTTGTATATATATTTCTCGTTAAATTCTTTAATTAAAGCAATTAAGTGTTAAACAATATTTTAGTGTTTTAATATAAAAATATGTCTAATTATAAGCTTTTAATATGTTTTTATGTATAATAATACTTTCGGTAATTTTTAAAATCATTTTTATATATAAAATATTAGTTTAGTTTGAAATTAATTAAAACCATATAAATAATTAGTGGTAATTTTATTATGAATCTTAATATGTGTATGCAGTAAATATATTTTGTAAATAATAATATGAATTCTCATATTTTTCAACTTTAAAATAAATAAATAATTAATAAAACAAATATAATAGATCTTAGTAATATTCTTTCCCTATACGTTTGACCTCGAATTCATCGAGTTTTATTACTTAAACAACCTTATACATAAGGGTTATATCATATTGTATTTTTTAAGACAAAACACGGGTGAAATATAGTTTTAGGGAGGCGAAATACAAATGTCGAAGGAGAGGGGAATACAATTTTGTGAGAAGAGTAATGTGGCGTCTGGCCCAAGCGTACCCCCTTAAACCTCCATAGGATCCACTTTACGGGGTCCCCGGACTTATGGCTCTTATTGGTAGACCATCTCCGTATCGCCCACTCATCCGTATTGTCCCCTCTAGGGCCCTCTCGCCCCTCAGGGTTTTACTTTCATGTCCCTCGGGTTCGAATCTCAAACCTCTCTTAAAAGGTTCTTATTTCCTTCTCGAGTACCAATTGAGAGAGAGCTCAATTCGTACTCGGAAGGAAATAAAAACCCCTTAAGAGAGGTTTGAGGTTCGAACCCGAGGGACGCAAAAGAAAAACCCTTAGGGCCCTAGAGGGGACAGTACGGATGAGTGGGCGGCACGGGGATGGTTTACCAATAAGAGTCACAAGTCCGAGGGCCGTGGAAGGTGGGTCCTATGGAGGCTTAAGGGAGTACACCCGAGCAGGACGCCACTAGCTCAATTGGTACTCGAGAAGGAAATAAGAACCTCTTAAAGGAGGTTTGAGGTTCGAACCCGAGGGACGCGAAAGAAAAACCCTGAGGGGCCAGAGGGCTCCAAAGGGGACAGTACGAATGAGTGGACGGCACGCGGATGGTCTACCAATAAGAGTCGTAAGTCTGGGGGCCCCGTAAGGTGGGTCCTATAGAGGCTTGAGGGAATACGTTCGAGCCAGACGCCACAAGTAAAACATAATTTTTATAAAAATTTCATAAAAATAAAGAAAAGTTTAGTGAGGTAGTTGCTTACCTTCATCCGAGTGGCTCTGCCTATTTTAAGAGTGTTTGGCAAAATCAATTCGAACCAAAACTTTTGATTATTACAGTGTAAAGCTCTCACATGGTACAATGATTGAAAAAAGTGAGCTACAGTATCAAGCCTCACATGTTATAATTTTAAGTTCTAACTACACTTCCCAAACACCGTATTTTTTGGTTACTTATTTAGTATATAAGGCATACATGTAGAAAATTTAAGAAAAAACGAGTTGTCAAATTGGAGAATAATCTCATTAGAACCAGGGTCAATTGATAAGGGCCATGCAATGCCCACGTATGCGCCAACATAAAACAAAATCCGAGGAATAGGTGCGCAATGACCCTCCGTTTTTGGGTCTCCAAGATGAGGCTAATATGAAATAATTAATTTAAGAATAATAACATCATAGGGATCAACTTTTATCATGAACTTACAAAAGGAATGTTCCATCACTCAATACTTTTAGAAAGGAAATTAGAAACTATAATTTAATCCAATTATTAAAAGTAGATGAAATCAGTGGGGCGGGATTTCCTATAACTAGTTGATTATTTTAGTCATTATTAAAATGTAGTGGTTAATGAAAGAAAAACATACGGCTTAGATTATATTATTTGACACTTAAAATAGTATAAAAGTAGGCCCAGAAACGCGTTATCAAGATACGGAATATATGCCCTCTTGCGTCTGCCTATAATCACATATGTACTAAGTTTTTTTTTAATCTTTTCTTTTTTTGCCGAAAAGCTTTTTTGACTTTTTTTTGGGAAAAAAATTAAAAAATTTTAAAAAAATAGTGTCGTGCAAAACGCGTCATTGGGCTTAGAGTGGGCAAAAATGTTGCGAGAGTCAAACATTATTATTAAAAAAAAAAGGCAAGATAACATTTCCAAAAAAAGGGCAAGATAATGCTACTAAAATTAATCAATGTTTTGGACATTATTATTGCATCGCAAAATGCGGGCTTATTCAAGCTTAATAATGATTAGTTCATCAGGGCTTATACTTTATTTTCTTAATTTCTCAGCGACATCCGTCGGAGGCTAGATTCGTTTGGTAGATTTTAAGACGGAAAGGGAAAGATAGAAGAGCTAGCAGTAGATTTGCGGCCCACATAGGCCCATGAATGTAATGATGAGCTAATTTGAGATTTCAGGCTTCTTCTTTTTTTTTTTTGGGTGCCCCTTTTGTACTACAGCAAGAGATATTTATAGGTCCACGAATTAGTTTTCAACCTAAGTAGTGGCTTTGGTTGACCCTGAAGAAAAAAGGGTAGATGGTGGAATAATTCAGAAAAATCAGGATTTGTTTAGAGCGTGGGTTTAAAATGGTGTGCTTTAAAACTTTATAGTATACATGGTTTTAAACTGGTATTTGAAACATGAAGATTTAAAACAAGAGCAAAACATCACATCAAGTTAAAAACGAGAACTGGTGTTTGAAAGACTATGGTTTATGAAAGAAAAACGAGAATGAAAATGGTTTTTAATGTAAAAAATTATTCAAACCTTGTGAACTTGAAGGAGTAAAGTTTAGATTTTGAAGATTTTGACTATTTTAAAACCGCTTTCATAATTTGAACTGGCTTTACTTATTACTCCACCAAACGACAATTTAAACTACCTTCTTGATTTGAATTGCCTTCAACGGTTTTGAACATATGTAGCAAATAGCCTATAATTCTCTTTTTCCCTAATTATACTTGTAATATGTAGCAGATGGTGGGACTTAATCCTCAAAATGAAAAAGGGTTTTGGAAAAGAAAGTAAAGCTAATGCTCTTCAATGAAGAATCATGTATATGTTGGTCTCAAATTACAAGACAAATTGATCATAGTCTTATCAAATCATTGGATTCCTTGGTTTCATATGCATTTTGTGGTCTGAACTTTAGCAATGTTTACCTTTTTGGCTTCATAAGAATCATGTATAGTGGTGTTCTGCTAGTCGGAATGTACGTCCCATTGCATGTTCTGAGTCAACATGCACAATAGTATTCTTACAATGTTTTGAGTTGTTGAGTATAAGAGTAGATGTGAGAATGAAAGAGATGGAATGAGAATTTAATAACAATAACAATAATAATAATAATAATAGGAATATTTTTATTTTCATACCTTGCATTTTAAGGTTATCAAAAGAACATACCTTGTATTTTAAACTTTAATACTTTTATATCTTCATATTTTAAATTTATGTTAAATTCTTATCTTTTTTTCGATCAACAGTTAGTTTTAATCATAAAAGGACCTAAATACTTGTAAAGAAAAACTAAAATTACATAAAAAAATTTTAAGAAAAAATTGAAATTATTTAAGTATTTTATAAAGTCAAAATCAAATTTTAACCTGAAAAAAGTAAGAATTTAATATAAATTTAAAAATTTAAAGGTATAATAAAGTTAAAGTTAAAAATACAAGATATAAAATTTAGATAGCTTTAAAATACAAAGTATAAAAATAAAAATTATCTTAATTATAATATTGGGCCTTGGACACTTTTTGAAGCATTGAACTTGGATAAAGGTACCGCACACTATGGCAAAGTTCTAATTAATATTAATTAAAAATCTCATTCAAGATACACTGCGTTGAAATTGGATAAAAGTGCTGCACACAATGTCAAAGTTCTAATCAATATTGATTAAAAATCCCAGTCAAGATACATTGCTAATCAAGAGAACTCACAACTCCATATTTATTTCTGTTGAATATGAATAATTCCCGAACTTTGCACTTATAGAATGTTTGACAGGTCGTAATTTAGACCACTTTTTTAATTATAAATAGTATAAAATTTTTATATGTTACAATAATAATAAAAAAATTGCTACAATATAAAACTCTTACGTGCTACAATAAAAACAATTCTAAGCAACGATTTTAACTACCTTATCAAATATCTTATTAGTATTGTTAATATCGTATAAATGAGTGTGATACAAGTAGTTATAGGGTGTTTGACAAAGTGTTTGATACGATAGTTTGAACTGTTTTTACTATAATATATATAAACTTTACACTATAGTTATTTTTTTATTATTATTATAGCATATAATAATTTATATTGTTTACAACTTGAAAAAAAAAATCTAGCAATTGTTAAACACCCTTTTTCATTAGCAAAACTGTTGTAACAAATTGAATCAGCTGTAAGCAATCATATGTCTGCTATAGTCTCATATAAATACAGTTAGCTAATGATTTGACTGGTTTAGACGGTCATTAACAATTCGTCACTTTCTCTCTCCAGAATATTTTCC
This sequence comes from Artocarpus hirsutus, assembly GCA_946598075.1. Lineage (NCBI taxonomy): Eukaryota > Viridiplantae > Streptophyta > Magnoliopsida > Rosales > Moraceae > Artocarpus > Artocarpus hirsutus. The sequence continues at coordinate 28,001 of CAMOHE010027692.1, read as the reverse complement.
TCTCTCTTCTCTCTATTGCAAATTTTTCAAATGCATCCCATAAATTTTTACTGTAAGTTTTCACTAATATTTTTTTTTTTCAAATCTACTCTACTCAGATACTTTTTTTTTTATAATTCTGAAAAAAATAATAAACTAAAAAATCAATAAACTTAAAATTACCATTCATATATTTCAAAAAAAAAAAATCGACATGCTAAATATGCACGTACTCTCTAACAAGTTTATATAAAAAGGAAAATGAGGTTGTATTTTTTTTTTTTTTTTATTTTGTACTTTCAAACAAGTAATCCAATAGTCCGTATCATTCGGTTCTTTTCTAACTTTAAATGCAAATGATCTAGATTTATCGACATAGGACGTATATTATCTCACACCTCATGCTTCATCTTGTTTATTTGTTATATTTTATTTCATTTCATTTTTCTAACATTATTTGTTTTGCTTTTTTTAAAAAAAAAAATCATACTACCTTTATTTGCTAATTTTTAGGATGTCATAAACAGTTTGTGTGTATTTTTTTTATTTTCTCTAAATTCATATATTTTATTTATTTGTCTCCTAAAATATTATAGTATTATTGGGAACTTTTTTTTTTTGTTTTTTTTTAAAACAAAAAGTTGGCTACGAAAAATATACAACAATAAAATTTTATAAACAACTTCTTCTCTTCATTCAAAAGAGAAATACTTTTTTTCTTAGAGAACATAAAAATAAATAAACAACCAAAATGAAAAAATTGTAATTTCAAAAAAAAAAAAAATGGAATTTGTGCATGGATCAAATACTTGTACTATAATTAGTTCTTCAAATTGTGACTACGTAGATTCATCAACATTTTCATTACAAAATATGCATGCTTGAAAACTATAAATTGAGAAAAAATAATCATTAATATTAAAATATTAAAGACAAAATAATCATTAATATTAAAATATTAAATCATATTTAAAAATGAAATCTGTTCTTTTTTTGAATAAAAAAATCTAACCTTATAAGGGGGACATGCTAGTAAAAGTAAGAACAATTCTCAACCCATAAAATCTTAAAAGTACAAAACTAAACTCCTGGTCCTAGCACTGCTCATAGTCTTCCAGAGAACACTAGCACACCCTCTTCTAGCAAGTTTTCAAAACTTCTCTATAGTCCCCACGGAATTGTAACTCAAGATGATGCTGAACACATGCGGAGGAGATAACTTTTGGCATCAACATTGGACATGCCTTCTTCAACCGAGAAATCTGCTAAAAATGAAGAAAATTAATAATTGAATAGACGATCCTGGACAAATTTTGTAGATAAGTAATCATCCGAAGTTCTAAGCACTAAACCGGAAATGGCTTTAGAAATCAACAATCACATACTTTCTTAGAAAGAGGTATAAAATGTTGCTTTGAGTTCTTGAAAAAAGTTGGTAGATCTTGATATTTTGATGAAAAAATTAAAAAAGAATCCGAAGAAGCAATAATCATCCTATAGAATTTTCTTATGGGTTGATTCTTCGTTTTATTTGCTTCTGATTTTGTTCTTTTTTCTTAGGCTCTTAATGTTTTAGTTATGTTTCACTGCAAGAAACAATCCTTTTAGTGATGCCAGAAGTTGGATTTCTTTATAATAAAGTTGTTTTTCTTATTCAAAAAAAAAAAAATCCAACTAAAATGACCTTTTTTAATATTGTTGATCTCGTTCTTTATAATTATTTTCTACTAGGGTGTTTAGTTAATGGTGGGAATTATTGATGGGAATCGTTTTTACTATAACATATGAGAACTTTACACTACAGCAATTTTTTTTCTTTTTACTGTAGCATGTGAGAGCTTTCTATTGTTCATAATTAAGTTTTTGGTATGAACCACCTTTAGCTAAACATTTACATTATCCAACTCTAACGAAATGACTAGCTGGATTTAAATAAGTGTGGCATCAAGCTCGATAGAGTTTGTCAAAAGGGCAATTCTTGGTGCCAGAGCACCCCTTGTCTCTTTCTCCAATAACACAAATTCAGGAGCACACTACCTCAATTCTTTTTAAATGAATAGCCTTAGTTTCACTTGCGCCACTAGAACCCCGGCATTGCTAGTCTATTGATCGGATAAGGACCTCGAAGTGAGACTTTAGAGTATCAAACCTCAAATCTATCCTGAGATAAGAAGGAGAGGAACTTTAATTGTGCAGTTATAATTACTAGTAATTTGTAACAAGTTTTCATAGTTGAATGGAGCTTGTTTGCTAGATCTTGTGTCATCACTGCTATTGTATTTAAAGAAAAAACAAACTAACTAACTAAACTGACAAACCACGAAAAATGATAAATCAAATTAAACTAAATTAAATTTGTTGGGTTTTATTTTTAAGTAAGAATGAGACAAATAATAAAGTTTTAAAATAACTAGCATGTTTTGAAAATATTTATAGTTAATTACAAAATGAAAAAATTTGCCAATAAAAAAAATTAGTGAATAGATAAGTAAAAAAAATTACTAAATAAATTTTTTATTTACTGTTATATACAATAAATATATTCAAAAACCTATTTTTTACTTCAATAGGTTTTGAAAAACTATTATTTCCTACAATTTTTCTATTTTTAATGGGCTTGGTTTCATTGGTTTTGAAACTTTTTAGGGGAGTTGTATCACCTAGGCTTTTTAAAGAAACCATTTCAAGTAAAAGCGTATTTTGATTCCCTAAAAAAAATCATATTTTAAAACAATGAAACGAAATAACATATTTTAACAGATCAATCGTTGTAATCCAATTTTACCCTCAAATTTTCTTCCCTCTTTTTTTTGAGGGATCTTGTTTCTTTTTTCTTTTCTCTAATTTTCCTAAATCCCTCCTCTCTCTCTCCACGGCCCCCCACCGGCGGCAGTCCCTCCGCTCTCTCTCCACGGCCCACCACCTGCAGCCCCCCGCCCCCCTGTCGTTAGGCCTTCAACGACATTTATCTCGTAGAGGCAGTGCCAGCCCTTTCAATGACAACGAGTTTCATGGGGCTGTGCAGGATCTTCTCGTCGTCGTTCAGGATGTGAACAATAATTGTCGATCTTTCTAAGTTATGTCTTAAAGTACAATATTTGTTTCATGTTTTGAGTTTGAATTTCGGCCGTTGGTTTGATTAGTGTTGTTGTATATTGAGGTTCTTAGATTTAGCTTTGTGTTGGCCGTTGGATAATATCATCTAAATGCATATGCGCTTCTTGATGAATTGCAGGCAGGGCATTTTTGGAAATCCGATTTCAAAAGATGCAATCATTTTCGACGCGCATAAAAAATATATAAAAAATATATCATAAATTTTTATTCGTTCAATCGCCTTATTCTCGCTTGTTTTTACTAGTTTGGTTGACGGTCAAACCAACCCAACCAGCTTAAAAAATATTTTATAACTTTTTTAATCTCTCATATTTCTAATATTTTTTTTTATTATTTTCATACGTGTTATGTATCTTTGTAATAGTTTAATGTTATTTTATTTTTTTTAGGGTCGTTATTTTATGTTTTTCTAGTTCAGATAAATTTTTAAATAATTGAAAGTTTTAAAAGAATTAATAGTTAAATTTTGGAAGATTGCTCAAACTTTTTACATAACCATATTTATTTCAATTATAAGTCTAAACTGATTAAATCAAACCGATCAAATCGATTATATATGATTCCATTTGATTTGTTTTTATTTGTTTATTTTACACCTTTTAATAATAATAATAATAATAATAATAATAATAATAGTAATAACAACTTTAGAGTCATACACATGTGTGGTTGCAGGCATAGCTTAGCAATAAAATTGCACCCGACTCCACCATGAGATGAAGAGTTCAAATCCCCATACCTCCAAATTCAAAAGACAAAGATAAAATAAATGGGAGATTTTTAAAAATGACTTTTTCAAAAAATTTTATTTGGTCAATGACCTCTTTTTTTTTTTTTTTTTGGTTTTTAGGTATAAAAAACTAGCTTTTTGGCCTTCAAAATAGTTCTAGTTTTTTTTGTTTCCACCTAGTTAGGTCCCTCTTCTCGATGCAGTCATTTTTCTCTTTTCTAAAAAAAGCTAGGGTAGTTTCGGTGCTCAAAAAAAACCTTTTTTGGTGCAAAAAAAAGAGGTCATTTACTTAATTTTAAATTTTCTTTAACTCTTTTTTCAAAATATTCCTAAAATAAAGTCTCATTCATGTGTCATTCATTTTTATAGCTTGCAAATAACCAATCTTATAAATGGGAGTTTTCTTGCAAACCTCAATAGGTTTCGAGATTGGGATAGAGATTGCTTTCAAAACTCACCCTATTGCACACTTAAATAATTTTTATTGTGCTAGTAATTGGACTCTTGAAACTCGTTGCAGATTTATTCGAAGAGTTATTTTAGAATCACCTTCTACATCTCATTATATTCTCTTTTGAAATATACATATAATAATATAAAGTAATATAGTTTGATTTTCACTGAAGGGGGATAGGGTCTTTGCTAGGATTTCTCTTTTTTCTCCTTTGTATAAATGTGCAGCCTCTTTTGGGATGATCAGGGGGCTGGAGTTCGCCGTCATCTTTGGATAGGTAACCAGCTCATGGCCTCTTGAGAATGTTGCCTAAAATCATGGCATCGTTTTCTTAGGCGGTGAGGCAATTCGCTCGGGGTTTGGGGGGATGTTCGTAGTTTGGTGGGGGGACTTTGTCATAGGTGGGCTGGCATTCTCCGATGGTTGTCATTGGCAACCTAGTGGTGCAATATATATAGATCTGGTGCAAAGGAGCCTTCTTGATCCGTAGGTTGGAGGCTTTGATCGAGTCTGCGTTGGTGTTCCTTTGGCCTTGATGGGAAGATGGAGCCATGATCGTGCCGTTTTCTTGGGTTGGTGAAGGAAGGTAGCAGGGATCTGATTAGGCTCTCCATCAATTTTTAGGCAGGTTCACGGAGTCCTCTTCTTCATTTGACGATGGCCGGCTTATCATTGGTATCTTCATTTTCGACGGTTGGGTCTTACCTATTTGTTTAATGTTTTGTGTTTATCAAATAAAATCGACGATGTTTTCACTGTTTAGAAGTAGATTATTTTATGTGTTTTGTTGGTTTGTCATTGAAATAATAGAAGTGATCTCCTTATATTTGATTTGAGTTTGTTTGTCTCTTTCCCTTGTTATCGATGAAAGGTGTGTATGTGTCCGGATAGATCTTAGTCCAAACTATGTCATATGTTCCCCCGACGAGGAGGGTTTAGCTTTGGTTTATTGGTCTTTTCTATTGATTTTATTGGATTTCAAAACAAGCCTTTGTAGTACTCTATTGTATGTGTCAGCTGATTTTTTCCCTTTGGGTCTCGATTCTTAAATTTAGTCCCCTACGTTGTCTATCTTTATTGGTGGATCTAGTTAGTATTTAGGTTAGTTTCTTCCATAATAAGTGGTCTCATACGACTATTTTTGTATTTATTTGAGTTTTAAAGAAAGTTTCCCATTTCCCAAAAAAATATATAGTTTGGTTTCTAAAACTTACACAACGTTTTCTTGACTTCGCAAAATAATGATAAACAAATTTGCTAATATCTAGCATAACACGTTTGACGCTAACGAACATTGGCCGAATAGGCTTTTGTAATTCCAAATGTTGATCATTAATAGTGTGTTTGACAGTTGTGGTTTAAACCATTTTTTCAGTTATGAACAGTATAAAGCTATCACGTGCTACATTAACATAACAAAAAAAAAATCGCTACAGTATAAAACTCTCACATGCTATAGTAAAAACAATTCTAACCAACGGTTTTAACCATCCTGTCAAACACCCTATAAGTTTATCATAATTAACGACAACCGAGTTTACTAGTCTTATCTAACAGTGCAGTGTTGACACTATACAACAACAGTTAGTGGTGTTTTGACTAAAAAATGCTCCATAATGTTTTTTTTTCCTTTTTACAAATATAAGAACAAGATATTTCCCTAATAATATTGTTAACTCGTTATATTCTACTTATTATTACGTGTAACGTGCTTAACATTACGTGTAACATGACACGTTATAGTAAAACAAATTAAGATGTGTTGTCTTTTTTTTTTTTTTTGTCCCTTTGGCTGTCTCCTAATTAAATTTTTGATGCCTAAGCAAATTGCTTAATTACTAATTAGCTTGTTAAGTTTAAATAATGTGTCAAAAAAATAGTGAGGGGACAGACAAAGGGATTGAAAAATAGAACAGCAAATTTAAACTCTAGTATAACACGGCACTGTTGTGTGACGCATTACATTACACGTAGAGGCATTTGGTATGTTGTAATCGATAGGAATCTTATTCCCAACAAAGTGATAATAGACAATATGATTTACAAGAAACCAATATTATCACGTTTGGTTGTACACATGAATCTTCTCTTACATTTTTAGGAATAATATTATTATGTTTGGTTGTACATAAGAATTTTATGTAGTTGACAAAAATAAATTATTGTATTTTTTCCAATAAAAACATTTTCATTATCATTTATACATTAATACAATGTTCATATCCATATTTATAAAAAGATAATTGCTTATCATTAGAAAGAATTTAAAAACACAAAAAAAAATCTCTTTAAAAAAATTAACAACAACAACAACAATATTGTTATTGTTGTTGTTGTTGTTGTTGTTGTTATTATTATTATTATATGATGTGATTATATTACTAATATTGACATTAGTATTGTGAGCATCATCATCATCAAATTATTATTTATATTAAAATATTAAATATTAATTTATTATTATTGCTCAATATAAATGATTATTTATTTAATAATATTATTAAATATTAATATAATAAAATAATATATTAGTATTGGTATTAAATACATCAATAAAATATGTTAGTACTAATATTAAATAACAATAGCAATATAAATATGAATAACATACTAATATTACTATAATTATATTAATATTACTATGAAAATTAATATTATACTATTCATGTTAAAAATATACTATTAAATTTTTATTATTATTGTTAATATCCTTATTATCATCATATCAAATTATTATTATTTTACATTATATTACATAAAAATATAAATTTATGACAATCATAGTATTAATTATTACTATTTGATAGCATATTAATATCAAAACATTGAACATATTTATATAATATATTGATATAAATATAAATAATAATAAAAATATAATTCAATAACATTTTATTGTTTTATATTAATATTATTAAATAATAATATTAAGTTATTATAATATTATAAATATTTAATATCATTTAATATTATTTATTTATTTATTGTTGTCGTCATCATAATAGAAGAAAATGTGAGATTCTCATGATCTTGACATTTGTGAGAATATAAAAATTATCTTTTTGAGTGAGATTTAGATTACTCTAAAATAAGATAAAATAAATCTTATAGGATTGAGTTTTTCGAGGATCTAAAAATCATAATTCTTATCTCAAATTTAAAAATCTTACAAATTCTTATTCTTACTTTCAAAATTACTGCATAGCAAACACCCATAGTTCTAATTAAGTTGAATATAAAGAGTTGACAATATTATTACCAGCTACAGTTTAATACTTTTAATTACCATCCATCATATTGAATTCATTTATAATTATGCCCAAGTTCAACATGATCAAACTTAAAACATGACCACACCAAGACTAATAGGTGTTCCCCTAAAAAAAGGAAAAAAAAGAGAAAAAAAACCTAACAGATGTCAAGGTTATCAAAGGCAATCATTCCCCTAATGGTGGATCAATTACCCATGTATCTACTGTCCTTGAAATTAATAGGATGGTTGGTATTCTTAGTTTCAACTGCTTGTTAGAATGTAAAACTCTCACATATTATAGTGTTAAAAAAATAAACTATAATGTAAGGCTTTCATATGCTACAATAGTATAAACTGCAATTAGTTAAAATAATTGGTTTAAAGTAGTGCTTTCAAACACTCAATAAGTACGTATGAACATACATATTCCCAAGTTGATTTTTTATTTTTTATTTTTCATGTTGCTATCGTAGAGACATTGAAATAATAAACATTGGGTTTTCACATGTCACAATCAATCGTAAATTGTAAGGCTCTTGTGCAAAGCAGAGAGCTTCTTTAGCTCCTTTTATTGTTTTCCCCAACTCGCTAGGAAGTTAAGCTGGCAAACAACTTGACGACAAGATAAACAAATTCAAACCTTTTATTCGTAATAACTTGATCCTGTGCTGAACTGGAATTGCCAAGCATTTCTGGTCAAATCTGGACCTATTAGATGTGCCTCAAGTAGATCTAACTAGTTTCTTTCATCCTTCATAATTGTAGCACAAGAAAACTAAAATCAATATTTACCAGTGTGCATGTACACAATTAATAGTTTATTCTATTTAAAAAAAGGATGTGAAAGAAGAAGATTTTATCATGGCCATAAATTCAGAACTCAACTCAATCAGACGGTACGGGGCCAAAAAAAGAAAGGAGAGTAGGGTATGTTGAAATTGGTGTTTTTAAGACATGTCGTTTATTCCATTCAAACATTATGACAAATAAAACATAGTATAATTAATAAACTAGTTGAACCCCATGTGTTACCACATGGATAGTCATTTTTTAGGCTTCATTTGAATAGTAAGTTATGATTACTGTGTAGTTATTTTGTTAATTTATTTAATAATATGGATCTTTGTTAGTTGCTAGTTAATATAACTAACACAAATATATAAGTATCATTGTTAAAATAATAAAGATTACACAAGAAAAAAGAGTAGATAGGCAATGAACAAATAAAAGAAAAAAAAAAGGTCAAAACTATGGAAAGGAAAAATTAAGCAAAAAAAAAAAAAAAACATTTCGCGAAAAAAGAAACAGGGCAAAACTTAAAGTGATGATTAAGCAGTTATAAAAATCATGTTTGATAAAAATATTTTAGTGAAGATATATTCAAAATAAATTATTATATAATAGGAATAAATTAGATGAAATTCTTTATGATATATTACAAAAATATGTTTGGAAGAAAATCGCATAAAGGATGCAAATATATGCATACAAATATAAAATACTTATATAACTTATGTATAGAAAATATGATTATGTTAAACTTAGAATAAAATATGAGTTCGAAATCTATAGAAAATATCACGAAAGCTAGTTGTCCTGATATTTTAACAAGTGATTCTAGCATTCTTTTGTCCAAATGATATTACTGTATTGTAACGCCCTGCTTCTTTTGCCTCTTTGGGCCATTATTTTACTTTTTTAAACATAATTTTTTAAACTTTAACCTTACTTATTTTGTAAGAAAATGCTAGGTAAATTTTTTTCTTAATGTACTTTAAAATTGTTGTGACTCTATTACAACCGAAGTTGAGACATAGCTCAACACTTGATTTTAAAATCATATAAAACATTCCTTAAACTTATTAAGTAATATTTACTTTTTGTAAAACCATTTAAACCTTTACTTTTGTAAAACCATTTAAACCTTTTTTTCATGCTTTTTTCGTAAAACACTTCGTATAAAATATTTTATTAAACATTGACTTTCATAAAACTTTCAAACCATTACATCAAATTATGGAAAATACTTTCTTTAAACAGTAGAAACATACTGCAGTGGTATCTATACCCAACTATCGTATATGTCTATTGCAACATTGAGATCTTCAACTAGTCCTACTAGTCTCCCGTAAGACTACATATAGCATGAAGGAACTTACAATGTGTAACACCCGAGAATTTCTAATGCATTAAGTTAAGGATTATATTAAGATGAAAAATACAGTTTAAGGAAAATAACTGTATAATAACATGAAAAATTATACAGTATTAGAATAATATAGTGTAAGAAAGTACACCGATAAAGTTATACAATATAAAAATTACATTGTAAAAGTAATGCAGTATAAGAATTAGACTGTTTAAGGTCATGCAGTACAGAAATTAGATTGTTTAAGTTAAAGCAGTATAAGAATAATGCTGCTTAAAGAATATAAATGAATAAGAAATATTATGTTTAGCCTCCAAAAATAAACCAGAGGCAAGTAAAATACTTTACACAGTCTAGGAATATGTTTTTGCACTGATTTTACCATGGCAGTATAAGAAAAATATTACGTGGTGAAAAATTATACAGTGTAAATTTTTAGACCCCATAAAGTGGACACCAAATTGAATTTTATTGGGCCACCAAGCCTTGAAAGGTGGCCCAATCCCATGGAGATACCTAGTAACCCAATGGGTTACTTGAAAAGTCACCCAAAAGGATAAGGAGGCATTTAATGCAAGTTTGGCCAAAATTTTTCTTCTTCTTCTTCCAAAACCCATGGCCACCTTGGGAGGAGCTTCCCAAAATTTTCTCAAGTCCAATTCTTAGCAAATATAACCCCAATTAAGTTCAAGAGGCAAAGTTCAAAGGATTTTATCAAGTTTCAAGGTAAAAACCTAACTTTTTTCAAGGTTTTTGATGGTTTTTCTTGGGTTAAGGAAGGAAAGTTAATTCAAAGCATTTTTTGTGTGAGAAATGCTTACGAAAAAGGCTTTAAAGGAGCTCTTGGAGGGCTAGAAACCAAAAGTGCTATTTGGGGTAAGTTTTGAATTTCAAAGTTTTGAAATTATGTGATTTTTAATTTGATTTTTATTCTTTTAAAAGTATATGGGTTCTTGAGCAAGTTTTGGTTGAATCCCATAGAAACATGAATTATGGCATGTTGATATTGTGAAAGTTAAGGTTCAAATGTTGAAAATGTTAGTTTTTGCAAAAAGCTCTATTTTTTGTAATTTTAGTATTAATTTTGCAAAAATGATGATTTCGCATGAAAATGATTGAAACAAGAGCTGGAACTGCCTCAAGGACTAAATGAATTTTTATAAGAATGCCCCAAGGACTAAATTAAAAGAAAAAGTTTCTTCTCAATAGATTTAAAAATCAGTCAAAAAGTTCCCCTAAACGTGAGAATTTTGAAAAAGTTAAAACATAAAAGTTGTAGATCTTGATGAAACTGTTAGGCATTATAAACAGTTCGTCGAAAATCTCAACCGTTTATGAGATTTTAATTTTACAAGAATTTGTTCAAATTGAAAAAAAGTTTTAAAGGGCAAAAATGTCATTTTTTAAAGGATTTTGAATATGGTACTTTGAGGAAAAATGTTCCTCATGAAAAATGGGAACTAATGGTTTAAAAAGATTTTTTTTGGTTCTAGGGGCAAAAAAGCAAATATTTTTGTATTGGGGTCAAAACTGTAAAATGGTGTAAAAACTGGGTTTTCACTAGGGAACATTGATTTCCTACACTGTTGTAGGCAGTAAGTGATTATAGATGCTAAGTTTTAAGGATTTAAAGTTAGGTAAGGAATGAATGAAAGAAAATGAGATTAAGGGTAAAATGGTCATTTTATGAAAATGACCAAAATGGACCCAAAACGTCCGATGTTGAAAAACGCTCCTTCATCGAAATTTCTTAGTAATATGTAAGTAATAGAACGTTAAAGTTAAGCAATGAATTTTATAGAGTTACGAAATGGACGAAAAATCCGATAAGGGTAAAATTATTATTTTTAAGAAAACGACCAAAACGGAGTTGAAACACTCCGATTTAGCATAACGTTCTTAGACGAAAAATGTTTCGTTATACGTTAAGTAACATAACGGTCATGTGTGACGAGAGATTAATAAGGTATGTTTAAGTAAATAAGAGGTAACCTGGTGGGTTACAAAATTAAGCAAAGATAAGGGTAAACGGATTGTATACAAGTCAAGTTAAAAGGAAAGAATGGTTAATGTTTACGTTTTATTATCAATCGAGTAGATTGATAAAAAGAAAGTTAATTGATAATGTTTTTAAAAGTTCAAGTTATGATTTTCAATGTAATTGAAGTATGGTTGCTTGTGAAATGCACAATGTTTAAAAGTGTACAAATTATGATTTGCAAAATGTGTTTGCATTACATGATGCATTTGTTATACTATAAGTTGCATTTATATGCAATAAGTGTTAGAGTACAAGTTATGATTTGCAAAATGTATTTGCGTTACATGATGCATTTGTTATGCAATAAGTTGCATTCGTTATGCAATAGATTTTATAGTACAAGCTATGATTTGCAAGTGTGTTGCATATGATGTGATTGCATCTAACATGCTCACTAAAGTTAATAAGAAGGTAATATAAAGATAAAAAGAAAGTGTTGTACCAGCCTCTTTATTATGAGGTAATGAAAGCAAAGTTAAATATTGATGTCCTAGATGTGAGGTACATGACATCGATATTCGATGGTTTCAAGTCTTCCACAAGAGAAGCATCATGTTTATAATCTCATGATCGATGATGTTAGTATGGATCCTAAAGCAAGATACAGAAAGATAAGAAACAAGGATGGAAAGTTAAAGCAAGATAAGGAAAGTTAAGGAACAAAGATAGAAAGTTAAAGTATGAAAAGAATGATCATAAGACACTCATAACTAAAAGTTTATAATTGAGCATAAATGGAAACATGCATTTTCGTTTTGCTTGTTTTCCTTGTTATGAAATATTTAAATTCTATGAAAAACATTCTAAGGAATGTTTTATGTTAAGTGTTTATGAAAACATAAATGATGTTTATAAAGAGCAATCTAAGGATTGTTTTATGTTATATATTTTATGAAAAGCATTTATGAAAAACGTTACAGAAATGCTTTATGAAAACGTTTATGAGAAACGTTTTAGAAATGTTTTATGAGAAATGTTTGTGAAATATGTTTATGAAAAATGTTTCAAGCGAAAAGTTTTTATGAGAAAAGTTTGTAAAGCATGTTTTAAATGATTTGTGAGAATATGTTTGAACTTACTGAGCGAAAGCTCGTTAAAAGTTTCTTCATGTTGTAGGGAATTTATGGGTTACTAGTAAGACCCGTTAGAAGAACTGGGTGATGCGTAGGATGGATGTGAGGTTTTGGTTATGGATATCACCACAGTAAGTTTCTGTTGTTCAAAAGAAATGTTTTTCCACTATTTAATATAATGATTTCAAAGTTTTAAGAAATTCAGAGTTTATGAAAAATGTTTTCAAAAGTTTTAAGATATATTGTATTAAATGTGTTATAAAATTATAAAGTGAAGTTTTAAACTATGATTTAATAAATGTTCCTTGTTAAGTTTTAAGGAACGATTTAAAATGGTTTTAAAGGCAAATGTTGAGTGAGGTCTCAACTTTAATGACGACAAAGGTCGCGACAGTTTTTAAGTACGTTTTAAGAAATGTTTAAAGAAAAAAAATTTAATTCAGTATTTCTCTTACTAAGCAAGTAAGATTACTATTTAAGAATAATGTTTAAGAAAGTAAAGTAACTGCCCGAAAAGACGGGTCATCACATAATGAGTTTTCGCTCAGTAAGCTTAAACATAATCTTACAAATCACTAAAACATTCATTATACAACTTTTGTCTTAAAAACCTTTTTTATAAAAAGTTTTTTATAAACGCTTCTCATAAAACATTCTTCATGAACATTTTCTGATAACATTTTTCATAAAATGATTTTCGTAAACATTTATTGTAAAACATAGCCTCTAAACTTTTCTCATAAAATATTTCTTAACGTTTCTTCATAAGACGTTCTTCATAAAAACATTACTTAAAAGGAATGCAAGCAGTAACATAATGCGTGATTCCATTTATACTCAATTATGAACTTTCAATTATGAGCTTCTAATTATCATTTACATCTTACTTAAACTTCTTATCATCATTTATATCTTTACTTATCTTTTGAACTTTACTATTCGTACCAACATCATCAATTATTATAACAGGATGCTTCTCTTGTAGAAGAGTTAAGACCATCGAACACCGAGGTCATAACTTTAACATCACTTGTATACCTCACATCAAGGAGGTTAGTGTGACACTTACTTATTATCTTTGCCTTACCTTTTTGTTAACTTTCGTATGCATATCAAATGCTAACATATCATATGCTATAACTTAGCATTGAAACATTAAAGATAGGAAATGCAAATATATTGCAAAACATGACTTGAACTTCAAAACATGATCCATAACACATACAAACATTCTTTAAACATAATAATTACAAATGCATTGCAAGTCTTAACTTAATGTTTAAAACTTTATACGTAACAATGCTAATATAATTTAAACATATAGAAAGCATTGAAAATCATTTTCTTTATGATGTAGGTAAGGTTTAATACTTACCTGGACTTAGCTCTATCATTCCCATTTCATTCCTTTTTCCTTTTATTAGTTGGCTTCTGTGTCATATTCAAGCAACACCCGACTATTAGCTAACCTTTTTTATTATCAATCTATTCGATTGAGTGACAAAAATTTAAACATTAAACATTCATTCCTTTTTACTTAGCTTTGTATCCTATCGATTTACTTTTTCTTTTCTTAACATCATATGCTATCAGTTTACCTTTTCTTTACTTGACTTTGTAAACTATCGTTTCACCTTTCCTTTGTAACCATCAGTTTACCTTTTTGTTTTACCTAACTTGAACTTCCCTTAGTTAAATTTTCCCTTCTTACTTGACGGTTTCGTTACTTATCATGATATGGAACATTTTTCGTTTAAAGACATTTTGCTAACTGGGAGTGTTCGACTCCGTATTAACCGTTTTCTTAAAAATGACTATTTTACCCTCAATAGGTTTTTCGTGAACCTTGTGACTTTACTAAACTTCTTGCTTACTTTACCATCTTATTACTTATGTGTTACAAAAAAATTTCCACTAAGGAACGTTTTCCTATGTCAAGTGTTTCGGATCCGTTTTAGCCGTTTTATAGAAAGTGACCATTTTGCTGTTGATAGGTCTTAGAAAACTTTCAAAACATGTTTTAAATACTTACATGCCTTTACTTCTTGTAATGTTTTGGAAAATAAAATATTAGTTTTCCTTTCATTAAAATCTATTTTGTTAAAATTTTATAGTTTTAACCCGTAATGCGAAAATCTTAACATTTTTGCCCTTAACATTTTTCCTTCATTCTTTATTTGTTAAAAACTCTTAATTCTTTTAAACTTGAACCCTTTGGTTATTCACTAGCCACAGCAGTGCAAAAAAACCAACATTTTCTCAGTGAAGACCTGGTTTCACGTGGTTTTATAGTTTTGACCCGAAACACAAAATCTTAACTTTTTTCCCCCACGACCAAAAATGACCATTTTATACCAAAACATTTATTTTTTTTGTAAGGAATAAAACTTACAAAAGCTCCTTAGTTGAATTCTAAACATTTCATAATGTTTGTGCTTAAAATCTAGTAAAATTCATAACTCATCAAACGAGAGGAATTTTGATAAACTGTCTATGCTAAGTCAACAGTTTCAATGAGTTCTACAATTTTTGTATTTTAACTTTCTTAGAATTCCAACGGTTAGGTGGACTTTTAGGTTGATTTTCAAATCTACCAAACTTTTACAAATATTTTCAAGTTAGCCTTCTTGGAATTTCACAAAACTTTGTTCAACAAAGTTGTTACCCTTAATTGTTTTGGCAAATTTCAAACTTTACTTAGAAAATAAATTGGCTTTTAAAGCCCTCAAAATCATCATTCCTTGAAAACTAGTTAAACGTTATATTTTAACAAAGTTTAAAGAACCTTTTCTTTTAAAGTTTAAAATCTTACTTCATGTCATCTAATCTCATCATTACACACTAAAAACACTAAATAATCATGCCATATAGTTTATGTTACATGTCATAGTCCATAATTTATAACAAACACTTGATATGCATACTTAGGAACATAAATGTTAAGTCTTGAGTTTAAAATTTTACAAAGAAATTTCCTCAAGTTTCTTGGTCCTCCACATGAGTGCTTAGACTTTTTAATCCTTCTTAGCAAAAACCATCATAAATCCCATGAAAATTCCACCAAAACCCCAAGCAAAACACTAGAATGCATAGAGAAAAACTTAGGTTTTACCTACAAAAGCAGCCAAAACCCATGAAATTAGAGTGGTGAGGTGGTCATTTCTTCACCATTTAGGTGTCTCCAAGTGGACCCCACAAAAACTTTTTAACAATCCACATTTATACTAACAGTATTTTCCCTATGCTGTTGGTATATGTCTCATACTGCCAGTATTTTTTTATACTATGTTTCATGGTCCACAAGCTTCCATATTATCTGCATAGTATAATTCCTATACTGCTTAGTTTTACACAATCTAATTTTTGTACTACATTACTTTATGTAATATAACTTCCATACTACTTAACTTTATACAGTGTAATTTCTATACTGCTTAACTTTATCAGTATACTTTTTTTACTGCTTAACGTCACAAGTGTAATCTTTACACTCTATTATTCTTATACTGCATGTCTTCTATATTGTGTATTGCTTGTGCTGTATTTCTGTCTTTAAATTTCTTGCATCACCTTTTGCAACAATTAGGCTTTGTAGCTTATTTCTATTTCATTCTTTGTCTAAGACTATGGCATTATTTTTAATCTTAAAAATCCATTTTTCATCTTTATGGAATTTTTCGTAAAAATCGAATTTAAACAGTAATTCTCGTGACACCAAAATTACTTTTTAAATTCTTAACAAATTTTTTTCCATAAAATTTAACTCACAAAATTTGTATATAATTTACTTAACATAATCCTTGATTATTGCATACTTAATGCACTAAAAATTCTCAGGTGTTACATGTATAGTACCGGATTCCAAAGGGTGCATGAAAGTTTGTTTTCTCAAGGTCTATGGAAGATATTATATGAATGTTGCCACTAAAATCATCCACAAAAAGAGTATCTAACCTTGTGATCAAAATTACAATAATTCAGATAAGATTGTTCCCCCAATTAGATAAGTAGACAACCATAACCATATACGAAATTAAAGTGTCCAGCTTTAGTTTTACCACTTGATGAACTTTTCATTTAATTATTCTGTGTATAAAATATCTATATCATAATTAAGGACATTGACAAGAATTAAATCCTTATGACCTTGCACTCAAAAGAACAAATAATTATCTTCTAAATTATAAATAAAATAAATTAAAAATAAATTACTCGAGCTTTATTTAAAATAATGTCAAGTAGTCCAAATATTCATTTACATAAATTGCTTTTTAAAAGCATTATATTCTAATAGCTTTAGAGTATGTCTCAATTACTTAATGGGTGATTAATTATGAACAATTTATAATTGATGATTTGGATCATATATTTGATATTCTACATCAAAATAATGAAAACCCTTTCACCTTCCAATTAATACTTCATAAGAATATTATCTTTTTTCTTTTACATAAATTATAGATTTGGTAGTTGTACAATATTGTCCCAAAGTATAGCAATAGTACTGGATCTCCAACTTCTTAAGCTTTTAATCAATAAACTTAATCTCACTCAAGGACAAATCAAATGATACAATAAATATATGTGAGTCCACTAATCACTCGAGATTAAAATAATATCTATAAAATGATCGATAATTATAGAGCTTGATTATTGGCACAGAATCAAGTTTGAGTCAATCTATCTTGGCCGCAATTCAATGTTTTCTAAATACTTCAGTGTCTTTATTCAATAATCATTAACATTATTACAATCATGATAAAGTTGTTTCACTAATTTGAGAATAGACAACACTACAAATCTTATATATCAAGATAGATTGTAATTTTGTCTACCGATTATGAGCCCATATATTACACTAAGTCCTTGAAAATCATATTTGAACTCTTCATATGTATGATTAAAGATTACGAGTATTTATTATATATTTTTTTTTAATATTTGCATGTGTATATATATAATGAAAACCACCAGAAATAATTTTTATAATAAACAGATCACTCTTAAGACCCAATCAATAAGCGCCATCAAATATCAATTTTCACTAAGTTATTATCCACTCAATTGCGCTAAAAATTGGCACCCACAATCTGCAATAATCAATTTTCTTAATGTCCTTGCAAAATCATAGTATTTTTTTATTCTACATATGAGATTCTTTCAAAGAAAGCATACATAAGATTAGCATGAAGACTCACATCACTATTTTGGATAGGTGCTTTCTATCTCTTTTGTTGAGTGTAAAAGATATAACTATTTATTGAGTACAATTTTTATTTTTATATCCATTGATAAGGTTCCTCGGTTAGGTTTGTAAGTTTTGTGAGATACTTCCATATTGAGACTTGTTAGTGTTGGCGTAAATGTGTGCTCATATTTATTCTCTAAATGTCTTATTTACTATCTAAATGTCTGATTGTGTTTATCTTGCAACCATTTCTTATTTATTTTATTTTATTTTATTTTACTTTTGCTTGTCTCTTTTTTAAGTTTTTTGTGTGAACTGGATGAGACGTTTCACTTCACGAGTATTTATGCAAAACATATAGACAAATCTGTTCCCATACATCGCAGGAAACTGGTAAGGCTTAATGTTTACCATCTTCAGCAAACGTATTTCTTCACCATTAAACAAGTACTCGCAAAAAATTTAATAGACTTGTTAATATGTAATTTTTTACAATACAACTTTCTGTCTTATTTCGGTTCCCTTTAAATTTTCATGTAATTTTAAAAATTATACATTCAACTCATATATAATGATTAAATTTAATTGACAATGTATATATTAATTTTGTGAATTCATTTTTTACCCTATCTATTTCAAAAACATAAAGACAATATATATTACACTATGTAACACTTAAACTGTATTAATGTTTGTTTTATTAGGATACATAACCCAATTGCTCAGCCGGGGGCTTTAAGTTCTTCTGTTTGAAGGCGTGGAGTTTGTTGGACAAAGTGCAGTCATTTTCTTCAGGACAGAGGACTGCGGAAGACTACTGATATTGTGAACGTTGTAGCCTCGTATATATATTGAACAATTCTAGTATCTCTTCAGAAATTTCAATGCTACAAAATTCAAATTACAGCTTTGGCTCTAAGGTGTTGGTGTGTTCCTTTCCATGGTTGCTGACATTGAATGCAGTCATAGATAATTCAACTACTGTTATAGCAGCGATGTCTAATTGTATTCAAGTCTTTCCTTGCCTGGTATTATAGAGTTAGCTACCCATAAATGAGGGTGGACGGTGAGGGTGGATGGTTGTTCTTTTGAACTTTTTTTTCTAAGTTCTTTTAATTTTGTATATAAAATTTTAAAAAAAAGTTACGTTTTATCCTTTTAAAATTGTATTTCGTCTTTTCTAAAATTTTTTACTTTTTTCATTTGTCCTATTTCATTGCCCTCCCCTCTGTTAATTTTTCTCACATGTTATGCTTGTTAGCTATTAGGAAAGGTTTGAGTGTTGTCATTATAGATGTCGTTGATACTGTAGCCCAAGTTATTGTCCTTGCGCCCGGTAAAGAGCATGTCTGTCATTGAGATGGTTATGTAATGGGAGAGGTGAAAGCTCATTTTCTTTTGTAAGGCGGTTTGCCAAACGGGGGGTTGGTCTTGATGGATTTCCTTTATGCATCTCTTCTAACGTTGCTTTGAACATGTCCATATGCGAGAATAACATGATGGAAAAGATTTTTTTTAGTTGCAGAGTTTGCCTAAAAATAAATTTATGCTCGCTTATAATAGAGTTGAAGCCCAATATTCAAGTTATCATGCTTCGATTTTTTTTTTAAAAAAATCATAGACTTTTCCCTTAAAAAATAATATATGGGTACTAATCCATTAATGGTTGAAAATAACAGGAAAATTTTCTCCAAAAGGAGAAATTTAATAAAACCCACCTTTTAAAGCTTCTTTTTATTAATTACGTATATTTTTAAATATAATATAACTTAAACATGTAATATAAAAGTTATATGGTATAATTTTTTTTTAAATATAGTATGAATAAACACGGTTTAAAAAAAATGTAAAATGACATGTAATTTTCATTTAAAAAAATTGTAATCCACCAAAGGCAATAATCATTCACAAAAACAAATGTTATCCTGGTTTATGTGCAATAGGGCCTTAAAATCTAACGTCTACAATCATGGTTAAATCCAACGGACCAGATTGTTGTATGTGATATTTTGAAACATTCGTCTCTGTCATGTGTTATTGTGGTGACCCAAAACCACACTTGGCAGAAACATAGGGTTACGGCACTTGAAAGCAGCACCGTGGCGCTACGACTTGGCCCGGACATAGATTCCCTATATTTACGCTTTTTTTGGGTTATTTTAAGTTAGGGTTTAAGTCTACACATATATATATACTTGTTATTCTCCATTGTTTAACAGTAGTCACAAATAATACAGATATTATAGAGATTATAGTATTGAAAGCAATACAGAGAACTCAATCTTGTGAGTTTGTGAGTGATTGAGTGAGTGAATTTCTATATTTAAGCACTCTAAACACTATTGCAATATCTGTTTTGTGATTAGTGGATTGTTTCTCCTCTACCTGTGGTTTTTTCACCCTTATTAGGGTTTCTACCTAAAATCTTGTGTGCATTTTTTTCTCTATTTCTTGTTGCTTATTGCTTTAATTTCTGACAAGTTGATTGGCAATGGCAACCATGAAATTCGATATTCTGCTATTGGATCGTACAACGAGGTTTTCTCTATGGCAAGTGAAGATGTGGGCTGTTTTGGCATAGATGGACCTTGATGATGCGCTATTGGGTTTCAATAAGATGCCCTTATCATGGACGAAGAAGGAAAAAGGGCGTAAGGACTGAAAGGCTCTGTCCCAAATACACCTTCATCTGTCAAATCAGATTTTGTAGGATGTTCTAAGGGGAAGACTGCTGCTACTTTATGGCTCAAGCTGGAGCAATTATGCATGATCAAGAGTCTGACTAACAAAATTCATCTAAAGCAGCGTCTATACTCTCTCTGAATGTCTAAAGGTACGTCTCTCGAGGATCATTTAACTGTGCTTAAGGAGATTGTTTCTGATTTGGAGGCTATGGAAGTTAAGTGTGATGAAGAAGACCTTGGGTTAATTTTATTATGTTCACTGCCTTCATCGTATGCCACATTTAGGGATACTATCTTATATAGTGGGGACACTCTTACCCTAGATGAAGTTTATGGGGTTTCATTTTCTAAAGAAAAGATGAAGCAATTAGTGGCTGGATCCAAAACACAAAGAGAGGGTCTAGTTGTTAGAGGTAGAACCCAAGAGAGAAGTTTTGGGACTGAGAATAAAGGTACGTCTAAATCCAAAAATAAGGAGAAGTTCTATAACTATTGCAATAAAAAAGTGCACGTTAAAATTGAGTGTTATAAGTTGCAAAATAAAAACAAGAGAGCTGATAATCAGAAGGAGAAGAAACCAAATGCCGGTGAGGCTAGTGTCGTTGAAGAAGTTTATGATGGTGAGCTTTTCATAATTTCTGATGGTGATTTCAAACCCTATAAGGATTGGGTTCTTGACTCTACATGTACGTTTCATATATGTCCCAACTGGGACTGGTTTTCAACATATGAGATAGTTCCTAAGGGCTCTGTTTTGATGGGAAACAGCGCCCCATGCAAGGTTGCTGGTATTGGTACCATTAGAATTAAGAGGCATGATGGTGTAGTGAGGAAACTAGGTGATGTAAGACATGTCCCCGATCTTAAGAGGTATTTAATTTCCTTAAGCACTCTTGATGCTAAAGGGTACAAGTACACCGGTGAAGGTGAAGTTTTGAAAGTTAGTAAAGACGCTCTTGTGATGATGAAAGGTGAGAAGAAAACTACTGGCTTGTATGTTTTGTGGGTACTACAATTGTTAGTGATGCAAAAGTTTCTACATCTACTATGCCTGATAATGATGTCACTAAGTTATGTCATATGTGACTGGGGCATATGAGTGAGCTTGGGATGGCAGAATTAAGTAAGAGAGGGCTTCTTGGTGGAAAGTGTACTAGTAAGATGGAGTTCTGTGAGCACTGTGTGTTTGAGAAACAGAAGAGAGTTTGTTTTGGCAAAGGCATCTACAATACTAAGGAAATTCTAGACCTTTGGGGACCATCTACTGTTCCTTCTTGTGGTAGAGCTAATTACATGCTTACAATCATAGATGACTTTTCTAGAAAAGTATGGACATTCTTTTTAAAGCAAAAGAATGATGTTTTTGCTACGTTCAAAGATTGGAAGACCATAGTAGAAAAGCAGACTAGTAAACCAGTTTAATGTCTCCACATTGATAATGGCATGGAGTTTTGTTCAGATGAATTTAATACCTTCTGTAAATCAAAAGGAATTATGAGAGACTTAACAGTTCGACATACTCCGCAGCAAAATGATTTGGCTGAGAGGATGAACAAGATGTTGATGGGGAAGGTACGTTGCACACGCTTCAATGCTGGGTTACCTAAGTCATTTTGGGCTGAAGCTGCTTCTACAGCTTGCTACTTGGTTAATTGCTCTCCTTCCATCGCCATTGACAAGAAGACACTAGAAGAGATGTGGTCAGGAAAACCTGCAGATTATTCTAATTTGAGAATTTTTTGTTGTCTCACTTATGCTCATGTTGATAATGGAAAACTAGAGCCTAGATCCATGAAGTGTATATTTCTTGGTTATAAGCCTGGAGTTAAAGGCTATAAGTTGTGGTGCCCAAAAACTATTAGTAGAGATGTTGTGTTTGATTAGACTACCTGTTACGTGGGACATCTACTAAAGGGTCTAATGATGTTGATTATGAGAGATCTAGCAGACAAGTGGAGTTTCAGATTGAGACAGGTACATCATTCAATTCGACTTCCTAGTCAAGTTTAAAGAGTGAAAGAGATGTTGATTCCCCATCATTGCCACCGAGACCACCGCAGTACTCTATTGCCAAGGATAGGCCGAGGAGAGATGTTAGGCCTCTACAGAGGTATACTAAGGCCAACTTGGTGGCTTATACTTTATCAGTGGCAGAAGGTATTGAGTCTGGTGAGGAACCTTCTACCTATTCATAGGTGGTTTATTCAGTTGACTCTATTAAGTGGATGATTGCTATGTAGGAGAAGATGGAATTCCTACATAAGAATGGCACATGGGAGTTGGTGAAGTTACCCAAAGGGAAGAAAGCTATTCGCTGCAAATAGGTTTTAAAAAAAAAAAAGGTACACCGAGAGTTGAAGATGCTAAGTACAAGGCTAGACTAGTTGCAAAAGGATACAGTCAGGTTCTAAGGGTTAAATTTATAGATTTTTTTTCTCCTGTGGTTAAGCATAGCTCAATTCGAGCCTTGCTTGGTATTGTGGCCACTCATGATCTTGAGCTTGAGCAGTTAGATGTGAAGATTGCAGTTTTACATGGAGAGCTTAAGGAAGACATTTACATGCAGCAACCCGAGGGTTTCATTGGTATAAGAAAAGAAGACTATGTTTGCTCATTGAAAAAGTCTCTTTACGATTTGAAACAATCTCCTGGGCAATGGTATAAGAGATTCGACTCATTTATGACCACTTATGCTTTTAAGAGGAGTAGCTATGACAGCTGTGTCTACTTCAAGAGGGGTGATGAAGGGTCCTTTGTTTATTTACTCTCATATGTTGATGATATGTTGATTGTTGCTAAGGATAAAAGAGATATTAAGAAGTTAAAGGCTCGACTCAGTAGAGAGTTTGAGATAAAGGACTTGGGGGCTGCCAAGAAGATTCTGGGCATGGAGATTTTGAGAAATAGAAAAGCAGGTAAGCTATATTTAAGTCAAAAAGGATACATCGAAAAAGCTTTACATACGTTCAACATGCAGAAAGCAAAATAAGTGAGCACTCCATTAGCAACACATTTTAGTCTTTCAGGTATGTTAGTTGAACAGTCAAACGATGAGATTGAGTACATGTCACGTGTTCTGTACTCTATTGTAGTCGGTTCCCTCATGTATGCTATGGTATATTCTCGCCTAGATTTATCCTATATAGTTAGTGCAGTTAGTAGATACATGGCTAATCGAGGTAAATAGCACTAGAAAGCGGTGTAATGGATTTTCAGATATTTAAGTGGTTCTATTGATGTTTGTTTGCACTTTGGAAGGACTAGAAATGGTGTTGTAGGATACGTTAATTCTGATTTTGCTAGAGACTTAGATAAGAGGAGATCGCTTACTGGGTATATGTTTACAGTTAGTGGTTGTGCTATCAGTTGGAAGGCTACCTTGTAGGCTACTGTTGCCTTATCTACTATTGAGGCTGAATATATGGCTATTACGAAGGCTTTCAAAGAAGCTATTTGGTTGCGAGGTCTATTTGGAGAACTTAGTAAAGACTTGCAAAATACTATGGTGATGTGTGACAGTCAAAGTGCTATTTTTCTCATTAAAGATCAAATGTTTCATGAGAGGACGAAGCACATTGACGTTTGTTTCACTTTGTTCGTGATATTGTTGCTCATGGTGATATTGTTGTGAGCAAAATCAGTACGTATGATAATCCTGCCCATATAATAACTAAGTCATTACCTACAGCTAAGTTTGGGCATTGTTGAATTTTGTTGGTGTTCATGTTCGTGCTTGTTAATTGCCGGTTAGAGCTTTGTGGAAGAGGTGGAGAATTTGATTAATCACATGTTGGAGTTTCTTTTATGGTGGATTTTGTGTTAAGGTAGAGATTGTTATTGTGGTGACCCAAAACCACATTAGGTAGAAAGATAGGGCTATGACGCTTGAAAGCAGCGACGTGGTGCTACTAAAATTTGGTGAATAAGCGCCACGGCACTTGACAAGCAGAGTCGTGGCGCTACGACTCGGCCTTAACGTAGATTCCTTGTTTTACGCGTTTTTTGGGTTATTTTAAGCTAGGGTTTGAGTCTACACACATGTATATACTTGTTATTCTTCATTGTTTAACAGTAGTCACAAATAATACAGATATTATAGAGATCATAGTGTTGAAAGTGATATAAAGAACTCAATCTTTTGAGTTTGTGAGTGATTTAGTTAATAAATTTCTGTATTTAAATGCTCTAAACACAGTTATAATATTTGTCTTGTGATTAACAAATTACTTCTCTTTTATCTATAGTTTTTTACATAAAATTTTGTGTGTATTTTTTTATTATTTTTTGTTGCTTGTTGCTTTAATATCTAACATCACGGTTTGTGGGCAAAGGAACAGAATTAAGAGAGAAGGAAGGGAGAAAGGAGAGCGTGGAAAAACTCACAACTGTTGGTTGAGGAAAAAACAAAAAAAGAGAAAAACTTGGAAAGCGCCAAATTACGTAAATACGCGGTTGCGCAGGTGTCAATTTTCTACGGTTTACTGGCTTGACTTCTTTAAAGCCCAGTCGAGTTTCTTCACGGCCTCACTCAAGAGCGTGCGCTCAACTCCTCGCGCGTTTCACGTTTTTCTGGGGATTTCTGTGCTTTTTTTTTTATTATTATTTTTTAATTATATAACTTTTGTCCTCTGCTGATTTTGATTTACCTAAGCGCTACACGTGTAAATTCCGGATACTAATTATTTTTTTTGAAAAAGGCTATTAATTAATTAAAAAATAAGGGATGATCTATTATATTATAAAACGGCTATATCATATTTATTAACATTAATCAGACCAATAGAAGAGCATATTTTCGTATTGGACATATAGATATCGTTGTTTTTGTTTTTAAAATTTTTTAAAATATTTATATATGCTTTTTAAAGTAAAAATTTTAAAAATATTTTTAACATAATTCTTAAAAAAAATTTACTTTTTAAAATAAAAATATATTTACTTATTTTAAAAATAATAGCAAAAGATAATTCTTTATTCTTATGAATTAGAAAGTAAAGAGAAGTGGAAAAAAAAAGGCAATTTCTTTGCTGCTGCAAGGATTTTGTCCATGTCACTGACCCGGTCGTTGAACGAAATAGAGACATAGAGGACAAAAGCATCCATTCTTTATTAGTTCTTTTTTTTTTTTTCTTTTCTTTTCTTCTTTTGAGTGTGGGTTACGGTTTCAACCTTTAGGTTGGTTAAGATGGGTTTTCTAAGCAATGAGATGAATAATAATCGACCTAAAAAGATTTGATCGTACACATTGTAAAAGGCAAATTGAAAATAAACACATCTCTACTATTTTTTAAATACTATATACAAATATCTCGGATTTAAAATGATAAATAAAAATATCTTTTATTTTTTTGAATAGATATTTTTTATATTTTTGCGAAGATTGAAAAAAAATTGTGATAAAATAAATAATTTAGCGTTAATTCTACATTTGTCATCATTATAAGGTATATAATTCAAATCCACCCACCTTCACGTTAAAAAAAAAAAAAAAAAAAACAACAACAACAACTAGTTTTTAACCTGACAAATTCTTTGAAATACTAAAATAATACTCTATAATTCGTATTAAAACATCAATATATGCATTAATAAACAAAAAAATTAAGTACTATAAATTTTTTTAAAATTCTAAAACAAAGAAAAAAAAACACAGATAGAGCCAAAATATTGTTGCAAATAGATAATATTGAAGATATCATACCTAATTACTTGGTCATGGGAATGGATAATTCAAATAATGTAGCTTTTATTATATTTGTTTTATTTTTACTGTAACCAACATAAATACTGTTGTCAAATTATTGCATTGAAAACTAGTAGGAAAGTATTGATAAGAAACATTAGAAAAAAGGAGGAAGTATTGATAAGAAACATTAGAAAAAAAGAGGAAATTCCTAATAGAATCTTTGGCTTGTAAAGTGTGAGGGCACTTGGTTTTCTCCATTATTTTTAGAAAAGAGATTTACATAATTACCATTTATTTTTTAGAAGAGCCTTTTGCCTTGTTTATTCCACATGAAATGAAAAAAGAGAAAAGAATAGTGTTTTTATTTTGATTCCTCATATATTTACTTATTAAATTAATAATCTCAATTTGGTCTTCCCCACAAAATGTAGAGAATGAAAAGCAAATTAGCTCATACAGCGTTGATAAATTGACATATCTCTATGACTATGTACAAATTATATTATTTTCACTTTGTGAATCGATTCACAAATACAAATGTTCAGTCACAAAATTTTTTCGAAAATCACAAAAAATATTCAAAGCTATCACAAATAGTGTTTGGAAGAATGGTAGGAACCAGTGGTTATAACCACTTTATTGTAGCATGTGAGAGCTTTATACCGCAGCAATTTTTTTTATTCTTACTGTAGCATGTAAGAGCTTTACACTGTTTATAACTGAGTTTGTAGTGGAAACTGAGTGGTTAGAACTATTGCCAAACAGGGGTAAGTACTCTAATTAATTTTAATGTGAGTTCCCCATAATATTCTAAATCTCAACTGCTTCCCCTATGCCCTGCAAAAGACGGACTTTTTCTCTAAAGCCTACTTCCTCTCACTGACCTCCAAATCCATTTTGCCTTGATACTGAAAGTTGCCTTTGAAGATGAGTGGGCCGAGATACCAGCCCTGTGAGGAAATTACCCACTCATAGATTAGGGGTGCTAGCACACCAAGGATGAAAATGGCGGGATTTATTGGCTAGCTCGTGCAACCAACCAACCAAATCTTCATCTTTGGAAGCTAAGCAAGCTTGGTATTTCTGTTGGAATAAAAAATAAGAAAAACAGCGGAAGTGGCGGATCGTTGACAAACAAAAATTTTTCAAAAACTTTATTCATCGGGATAAATATATAATTTTAATTAATAATAGAAAGCTTTAGGAATTTTACAAACCTTTTGAAGATTATCAGGGTATCCTAGCTTTCCTCTTTGACACCATGATCTTCCAATCCAAGCCTCCACACCAATGGAAAGACTAGCGGGCGTCAAACTGTAAGAATGAATTTTCCTCACACTTTTCTGAATCTGCTATGTACTCAACACATGAGATAGCAGACCTTTTTTTTTAGAGAAGAACTCTCCGTTTTTCTCTCTGAGTATTTTGCAAAAGTTTTTGTGAATTAAAAAACTATGGAGATAACTGTTATCTTTCCCTATTTATAACTGAGCAAATTAGTTATTTTTTCAATTGACTTTTCAATATAAAAAATAATCACCATATTACACATATAGGAAAGGATATATTTTATTGGGTTATAACTTTTTAACTTTCCCTTTCCTATTTTCTTTTTTTTTTTCTTTTTCTTTTTTTTTTTTTTTTTTT
>CAMOHE010027678.1:0-10517 GCA_946598075.1 Artocarpus hirsutus | reverse complement strand
CTATCCACGATTGGAGTGAGTGTGGGCTCACACGTATAGCTCTTCCTCAAGGTGATTCTCCTTCCAACCAATTGAGAGAACCCAAAGCTAGTGTTCGTAATTTGTGAACAAGAGCTCTCAGGGAGTTTCAGATTCTCACCAGCAGAGTATCTCTTAATCTCTCAATTGATCTAAATAACTCATGAGACTCACTCCCTATTTACAAAGGTTGGGTCTAGGGTCATTCCTTATCAGATAAGGTCTCAAAAATTTGAAACAGAATCAAATTCGGATCAATATCGGATAAGATATGCGTAAAAACATGTGAAAACCTGTGATTTTTAATTCGCGCATAGGCAGGCCGAACTTTTTCATAGGCAGGCTGAACTTGCCCCATCGACAGGCCGAACTTTAAGATCGGCATGCCAAACTATCGAAATAAAAATCACGCGAATCTTTTATTTTCCACCTGAGATTCTATAGCATAAAGCCTCAGTTTTAATTCAAATAACTCAATAGAGAAGTTATCTAATTAAAACAACTTTATCTAGACAATCTCTAGGATAATAAATAGATTCTTAATAATTCTACAAGTTTATCTTCATTTAATTTATCTAAAATTAAATTAATTGATAAACAAACAAGAATTATCCGATCCTAATAATTCAACAAGTTTAATCTTGAATTAATTTTGTCACAAAATTAATTCAACCGATAAATAGACATGAATTATTTGATTCTTTCAAATTTCAACCAATCTAATAAATCTGACATAAGTCACCAATTATTGTAAAAGTATGCCGGATCGTTACAGGATTTTGTGAGCTAGCAAAAGGGACCAAATTGACATATATAGTTCAAGCTCCCGATAATTATGAAACCCAATATCCTAGATATATATTTCATAATTATCAACTCCAACGCTACTCCACTAAAAGCTTAGAACTGCACTCTTGAACTCTATAGAATTACGAAGCCCGTATAGCTAAGTCTCCTTGACATATCATAGTGAATCGTTTCCCTATAGGATTATCCATAATCGGCTTAGGGACAAGTTCTGTCTTACCTTCCTGATTATTTTTATCTTACGTTCCATCATCTCACCATCGAAAAACTTACCATCCAAATACAGTATACCATTCAGTTACACCTATGTATCCAAATGTTTAAGCGCTCCAGTTTTTCAATTATAGGATAACGCATATAAGAGGATATCACTACTCCTAAAGAGGAGCTATGGATCCATATCTATGAATAATAGGTCTACGTCATTAAGAGTCATGGCTCTAACGTACCGGCATGCATACCACTATTAAGATGTGGGTGTTACCCTTTGGTACATCAAAAAACACAAGTCAAGATAACAGGCCC
Organism: Artocarpus hirsutus; assembly: GCA_946598075.1. Taxonomy (NCBI): domain Eukaryota; kingdom Viridiplantae; phylum Streptophyta; class Magnoliopsida; order Rosales; family Moraceae; genus Artocarpus; species Artocarpus hirsutus. Next base: position 9,167 of record CAMOHE010027678.1, on the reverse strand, counting down.
ACTATTCATCTCAGGATTAAGATACTATACAAATGATTGTCTAAAGTGAATCGATTTTCCAAGACAGAATTATTAATCTAAATCAATTCACTTTATGTCCCGATCTAACACATCGTCACTTATGACAACTTGCCAATGTTTCTATTCATGGAGTCCACCTCCGATGGTCAAGACAAACTATCTCCCAATAGGAATATAGACAACATAACATTCTTTACATGAATAAAGTGCCCAACTTTATTCCATCGATTGCGGATCTTATGTTTTTAGACCATCACCTTAAGAATCGTGTCTTCCGTATAATCTATCCATCATATGCCCAATTCTTAAAGGTTTAGACCGACAGTCTTAGACCATTGTTTCCTTATCATACATTCAACAAATTTGAACATAAAGTGGACAAGATTTGGTATATATAAATAATAAATTCTTTATTGATAAAAATGTCTCAAAAAATATATTACATTTTTACTCCTTAGGGCATACATGTCTAACAACCTCCAAGTCAAGCCCAACACATTCCCTCAAATTTGGAAGCTAAACGAACAAGTTACGGTGTGTCTGATTGAAACCATCGTTGGGCCAGAACTGAGTTTTTGACCACATTTTGAGGTCAGTTTGTTGGAAAAATAGTACGTAGTGGAATTTTAAAAATTTTTATACCAGAGTATTTTTCAAAACACAAGTTTGACACACTATATCTAAAAATTAACTAGATCTTATCAACTTTGATTGCCAAAAAGCTCCCGCAATCGATGAAGAGAAAGGACGTTATAGAAGGACTTCAACCAACTGACCTTCTTTGCTATTCTCTATCAATGATCAGCATGTGTGTGGGCACACTTGCACAGCTCTTCCACAAGTGGCTCTCCTTCCAACTAGTTGAGAAATACCCAAAGCTATAGTTTGTGATTTGTGAACAACAACTCTCTCGGGAGTTTTAGAGTCTCACTAGTAGAGTACTCATTCTAGATTTCTCAACTAATCTAAATAACAAAGAGAACTCATTCTCTATTTATAAAGGTCAGATATGGGGTCAATTATTATCAGATAAGGCCTCAAAATTCAAGTTTGAATCAGTTTAAAATTTGAATCCATGTAATCAGACTCGAAGTCTAATAGTCGTAGTTGACCGCACCATCATAGATTCCCAATTTGAATTTGATTTGAATCCAAGCTTGATTCGATAGATGCTATCTCAACTTATTAGATAATTCCTATCTTATTAGTTTCGGGTATCTTGGATAACGTTTCAACTTTAATTCAAATAGCCCAATAGAGAAGTTCTCTGATTAAAATAATCATATCCCAATAAACCCATACAAATAAGATATTATTCACAATAATTCAACATATTTATCTTGAATTAATTCACCAAATTAATTCAACTGATAATCCAACATGTTTATGTTATAGTAATTACCAAATTAATTCAACCGATAAATTGAAATGAATTATTAGATCTATTTAACTTGAATTTTAGCCAATCTAATAATTTGACATAAGTCACTAATTTATTGGAAAAGCATGCCGTATCGTTATAGGGTTTTTTTGAGCTAGCAAAGGAGACCATATGGACCTATATAGTTCAAGCTTTCGATAATTATGAAACCCAATATCCTAGATATACATTTCATAATTATCAACTCTAATACTACTCCACTAAAAGCTTAAAGTTGCACTCTCGAATTACATAGAATTACAAAACCCAAATAGCTAAGTCTCTATGATATATCATGATGTGTCGTATCCACATAGGATTATCCATAATCAGCTTAAGGATATATTTTGTCTTATCTTTTCGATTATTTTTCTCTTAAGTTCCATTATCTCACCATTGGAAAACTTACCATCTAAAGATAGTATACTATTCGGTGACACCTATGTATCCAAATGGTTGAGCGCTCTAGTTTTTCAAATTTAGGATAACGCATGTAAGAGGATATTAACGACTCCTAAAGAGGAGCTATGGATTTCGTATCTATGAATAACAAGTCTATGTTATCAAGAGTGATGCCTCTAACATACCAGCATGTGTACCAACATAAAATGTAGATGTCACCCTTTGGTACATATAAAGACATGAGTCATGACAACGGACCCACTATTCACCTTAGGATTAAAATCAACACATATGATTATCTAAAGTTAATCGATTTGCCAAGATAGAATTATTAATCCAAATCAATTCACTTTATGTCCCAATCCAATGTATCGTCACCTATGACAATGCACCAATGTTTCTATGCATGGAGCCCACCTCGATGGCCAAGGCAAACGATCTCCCATTAGGGATGTAAACAACAAAACAATCTTTACATGAATAAAGCATCCAAGTTTATTCAGTCAATTACGGATCTTATGATTTAGACCGTCAGCTTTAGAATCATGTCTTTCGCATAATCTGTCAATCATATGCTTGATTCTTAAAAGGTTTAGACCGACAGTCTTAGATTTTTGTTTGCTTATCATACATTCAACAAATATGAACGTAGAAAGGATAAGATTTAGTATATAAATAATTAATAAATTTTTTATTGAAAAAATGTCTCAAAAATATATTATATTTTTACTCCTTAGGGTATACATGTCTAACAATCTCCCACTTGGATTAAGTGAGTAAATATGACAAATCTCACATCCCATAGCTTCCATATGCCCCTTGAAGACTCTCCTAGTAAGTGCCTTCGTGAATGAATTAGCTAAATTATCCTCTGATGTGATTTTGCACATAGCAGTATGCCTGCTCTCTACGAAGTCCTTTATCAATTGATACTTTCGATCAATATGTTTACTCTTCTTGTGAAATCTTGGTTCCTTAGCATTAGCTACCACTACACTGTTATCACAATACAGTGATACTACCTTATCCATACCAAAAACTACCTCAAGATCCCCAAAGAACTTGCAGAGCCACACTGCTTCCTTCGAAGCATCACTAGTTGCCACATACTTTGCCTCCATTGTTGAATCTGAAGTGCAATCTTGCTTCACACTTCTCCAATTGATGGCACTACTACCTAGAGTAAACACAAAACTTGAAGTCGATCTTCTCGACTCCAGATAGGATTGGAAATTTGAGTTAGTATATCCTAGAGGAGTTAAATCCTCACCCGAATGTACAAGCATATACTCTTGAGTCCTTCTCAGGTACTTGAAAATATGCTTAATCACAACCTAGTGGTTTGGTAACTTACAATCTTGACCGCATCACAAATATCTAGTTGCATGCAAAGCATGGCATACATAAGACTACCCACTACCCACCTTCTTCATGTATTCTCTTTCTTCCTCAGACTTTAGAGAGACTTTCTTAGAAAGTGTTCCCGACCTAGATGGTTGCCCACCTTTCTTGGAATCTTGCATTGCAAACCTTTTAAGAATTTTATCTATGTAGCCTGCTTGGGATAAAGCTATCATTCTATTCTTTCTGTCCCAAAAAATCTAGATACTGAGAACAAAATTAGCCTCACCTAAGTCTTTCATGTCAAACTACTTTGTCAAACATAATTTTGACTGATGAAAATGCCCCAATGTCATTGCCAATTACCAAAATGTCATCTAATAGAGTAGTAGAAAAACCATCTTCCCATCCTTAATTTGTTTGTAAACACATGGTTCATCCACATTTTGTACAAACCTATAAGCCTTGATTATCTGATCAAATCTTATGTTCTAAGAACAAGAAGCCGACTTAAGTCCATAAATTGAATTTAGCAGATTACAAACCTTACCCTCCTAACCCTTAACCTTGAACCCGTCTCGTTGCTCCATACATATGGACTCATCAAGATAGCCATTCAAAAATGTTGTCTTGACATCCATTTGTCAAATCTCGTAGTTGAGAGTGACACTATGGGCAAGAGAATCTGGATGGACTTAAGCATGGCTACAAGCGAAAATGTTTTCTGGTAATCGATTCCTTCTTTTTGCATGTATCCCTTAGCTACTAGTCTAGTCTTAAAAGTTTCGACCTTTTCATCCACTCCTCTTTTCCTCTTGTAGATCCATTTACACCCTATGGGTTTTACCCCTTAGGGAAGATCCACACGCTCCCAGACCTGATTAGTCTCCATAGACTTCATCTCAGTGTTCATGGCCTCCGTCCATAGTTTTAAATCAACATTATCCATAGCATCTTCATCTTAGTGTTTATTCAGCTTAGCCAAGAAGGCCTCACCATTGAACATATATCACTCATGTTGACACCCAATCCTCCCACTATGATGAAGCCCCTTAGGTTGTTGTTTAGTTTCGGTTGGTTATTCTACACTGATCGGAACAGTTTCATTTGAAACCACCAGAGTGATCGAATCGTTTGTCGAATCCTCAAGCACCACTTTGCTTTAAGCCTTAAAGTCGTCCATGTAACTTTTCTTAAGAAAAGTTGTATTAGTTAAAACTATGACTTTATTTTCCTTTGGGTGATAAAAATAACCCCCTTTAGTCCCTTTTGTATACCCAACAAACAAGCAAACCTCCGAACATGCTTCTAACTTATTCGTATCCCTAAATATGACATGAGCTGGGTATCCCCATATATGAATATGGTTTAAGGCTGTTTTCTTGCCCGTACATAACTCATGAGGAGTTTTAGGAACCAATTTTGAAGGCACATTGTTCAAAAGATAACATGCAATTTGTAGTGCATATCCCCAAAAGGAGAAAGGCAATCATGAATAACTCATCATAGACCTAACCATGTCCAACAAAGTCCTACTCCTTCTCTCAGCCACGCCATTTTGTTGTAGAGTGCCCGGCGCGGTCATATGGGATAAAATCTCATTCTCTAATAAGTGTCCCAAGAACTTATCAGAAATGTATTCACCACCTTGATCGAATTGAAGCGCCTTTATGGTCCACTTAAGCCCAAAACTCCCTGAACTTGTCAAAACTTTTGCTTTTGTGGTGTATTAGGTACACATACCTATACCTTAAGTAATCGTCAATAAAAGTGGTGAAATACTCATACCCTTCTTATGCTCGGATGTTCATCATTCCATAAACATCACTATGCACAAGTTATAGAACCCCTTTAGCCCTATTGTCCTTAGACCCGAATGGTCTTTTAGTCATTTTACCCTCAAAACAAGATTCACATTAGGGTATAGATTGCACCTTTAAGTGACTTAAAAGTCCATCCCTTACCAACCTTTGAATCCTATTGAGGTTAATATGATCAAGTCAAAATGCCAAAAATATGTCTTATTAGAGTAAGAAGTTTTAAGTCTTTTAGAGTTATTGTCATTAATCTCAATGTTTAGTAGTGAGTCCATCTTAGGTTTGATAAAATATAGGTTATTTTACATCCATCCATCACAGATAGAAGATTTGTTTTTACGAATCACCATTTTGTTGTTAAAAGAAACTGAATAGGAATCTTGGAATAAACAAGCTATAGATATCATATTCCTTTTAAGTTTAGGAATATAAAACCAATCTCTCAAAACTAAACTCCTATAATTATCAAAATAAAGATGGACATCTCCCACCACTTCAACCAATATCAAGGATCCATCGCCCATCCAAAACGTGAAGTTTTCACGAAGCAAACTTCTTGTTTCTTAGAATCCCTCTAGAGAAATACGGACATGATTAGTTGCTGTAGAATCTATGACCTATGTTTCATTTGATTCTTCAACTAAACAAGTTTCTAGAAGATTACACCGACTTCCTTTGAAAAGGAAGTCCTTACAATTCTTCTTTATGTGCCCAACCTTTCCGTTCTTAGTCTTTTGCTTCCTTCTATTCCTTAGATTAGGATTGAAACCGGATGCACCTACCAAGTTATCCTCTTCACTAGCAGGAGTTTCCATGATCAGATTTTTAAACTCCTGTAACTGCTTTATCAACTCCGTTAAGGTCACATCCTTTCTATTGCTTAAATAAGCTCTAACGGGATAAACTTTTTTGATAGGGTCTTAAAAACCATAGTCATCTATGACTCACCATCGATATCGGTTCCATGGGCTTGAGCCTCAGCAAGGTAGCCCATGACCAACATTATATGCTCCTTCACTGATTTCCCTAGTCTTTGTTTGCAATTTAGAAGTTTTCGAAATGCCCCTTATTGTTTTGTTAAGGCTTGACCTCCAAACATGTCTTCAAGATTATCCAAGATCTGCTTAGCAGTCTTATAATCTTCATGGTAAGCCTACAACATGTTATTTATGCTAGCCATAACATAATAGCGGACCTAATCGTTAGCATCTATCCGACGATCATACGCTTGGGTTTGCTCATTAGTGAATTCCCTAGTAGGTTTGGGAGGACATAGTGTGGTTAACACAAATGTTAGTTGGTCATAGGATAAGATGATATTTAGATTCTATTTTTAATCATTAAAATTCTCACCAGTTAATTGGTTTTATCAAGTATCAAGGACAAAACATTTTCAGACATTTTTAATTTACAATAAAGAATCATATACCAAAAATAAGCAAACATGTCATAATAGTTTAGCAAGATAATACAATCATGTAAAATATACAAATATGTTTATGTGTCAAAGCCTTGAAAATATCACAACCTTATAGTGATAATTTCCAACTCAGAATTCAACAAGCTCCTAGGGGAGTCATGCCAAAATTCAATCAGGAACACGGATCCCCTCTTGATTAATATATACCATCTAAAACCTGTACGATATAGCATATATTAATTATCATTTCTTTAGCCATTAATTTTATTAACGGAGTTCTTAGGGGAGGTTAATAATAAAATTAACATGAGTGTATAACCATTGTTTCAATATTTTATCCATGATTTACAATCACCACTTAGGGGTGTATAACCATAAATCATATTAAAATACCCTATCCATTGGAAAATCCAACTAAATACATGATGAAGTCCCTTCTTAGGGTTGGAACACCATGTGTTACCTATGGACCAACGATAGAGGTCGTAGGTCCTTTCTTCGAAATCATTCTCCCACTCAATCTTTTGAAATCAAGGTTTTATTTTAAGAACATACATGAACAATTTTAAATGAGCGGCACTCCTTATTCTATATGACATGTTATCAATATACATGGCGAATCATATTACAACATAGACAAACAAAGTAATCATGCAAAGCCATAAGTAAAATAATAATAAATAACTGCAATACTATGGTTCCACCCCAGAAAATAAAAAATAAATATAATAATAGATTAATTGAAACATATTGTCGATTCTTCATCCTTGAATCTTCAAATTGTATCCTTCTACTTTTAATCTCCATCTCCAAGTCTTCAATCCTACATGGATCGAATACTCCATATTTTTGGTCATATCTAAATTTAATGTTTTTCAGAATTGTCTCAAAAATAAAATTAAAATTGTACCAAAAAACCCACTTTTCCCCAAAAATACAGCTCTCTGTCAGCCTACCTAATTTTTAAATTTGGCCTGCTAGTGATGCGGTCGACCACGATATGTAGATCATAGTCGACCGTTGTAACGCCTTGAAATTTATTAAGTGTTGTTAGTGTGTCAAATGGTGAATTAGTGTGCCATAATGAATATTTTAAACTTAATTTGATCATTTTGTGAAATTTCTAAACTTATGATATTTTTTATTATTTTAATGATTTTTAATTTTTTCTTAATCATTTTTTATTGTTATTTTAAATTTTGAAACAAAACAAATTGTCAAATGACCAACACATCCCACTTTGGAAAACCACGTGTGGGACGTGGTATTGATTGCAGACTGTCTTTCATTTCTCTCTATTTATCCCTCCCTCTCTCTCTTATTTTCACTCACACTCTCTCTCTTCTCTCTCTCTCGGTTTGTCTCTCTCTCATTCTCTCTCTCAAAATTTTGAAACAAAATTCAATCTCAAGCTTCAGGTCAGTGGATTGGAGGCTCGGGAACACAATTGAGCAACCACAAACTCGATTTAAAGCTTTGATTCAAGGTTAGTTTTAAATTTCTAAACTTCTTCAAATTTTCAATTTTTCTTGCATTTTGAAATCTAAGCTTTTCTAAGCTTTGAAATGTTTCAATCTAGGTTAGGTGAACTTAGAATAACTAGAGTACAAGCTTTGTTTTATCAAAAATGGATTTAAATTAAGATTTTTTATTTTTCTCTATTTTTCTCTATTTTTGGATTTTTTCAAAAATTTTGTTTAAAATTTGTTTTAAAGCATTAAAAAGCAATCTATTATGTTTTTCTATCAATTATGATCATTACCCATGCCTGAGAATTGAGAGAATAGGTTAGGATAGAAGATTTGGGCTCAAGGAGGCTGAGACCTATGCTTGAAGAATTTTGGAATTTTTTTAGATCGACAGGCCGAACTTTGTGTTCGGCAGGTCGGATTCATTCGACCGGCAGGCCGAACCTGGGAAAGTTTGGCCGACCGGACTTGGCTTTTCGGCAGGCCAAACTGTACAGTTTGACCGACCAAACCTGGTCGATCAGACATGGTGAAATTTTGTGATTTTTCACCCGTTCTCATCATTTTGAACCCCAATTGAAATTTTAACTTTGTAAAATGATTTAATAAACCTAAATGGCACACTAGGACACCATGAGATGATTTAGTAACATAGAATATCTCAAGTTAGATACTGATAAACTAAGTTATTATACATTTAAGGTTGTGCGTGGACCCACGGAGCTAACGTATTACAGACCAAGATTACGGTGTGGGACACCGACATGAGTATCGAGGTAGGACTTCTACCCCTTTTCTTTGGTAACCTGATTTTAAAGTGATTTTGGCCTAAAAAGGGATTTTTATCAAATGTTTTCAATAACTGATTGAAAAAGGATTTTTATCGAATGTTTCTACAAATAGTAGAATTGAGGTGGTTTTCATAATAAACTTCATAATGAATGTAAAATGATTATATTTGATAAAAAGAGATTTTTAAAATCATGAAAAGACATATATAATTATGTTTAAGGGCATGATGCCATATCAGAGATTAGGTCGTGTAGTGCGCGACCTTGGGGGCAGGTCCCGAAACTCAGCTGGGCCACTACGGTGGTGATTTACATATGGTTTGCCTACAAAAAGAAAATGGTATTCTTTCTGGTTGACCCATTTAATTTACTTTGGTAAGGAAAGTTTTTATTAAATTTTCATCTATTTATTTGTTTGTTCTATTTCGTTTTCCACATGTTTATTTGATTAATGAAATTTCTTTTAAAGTTAAATATTTTCAAAAT
>CAMOHE010027671.1:0-13079 GCA_946598075.1 Artocarpus hirsutus | reverse complement strand
TTGGCACGTATTTCAAATTTCCAATGATCTTAAATTAAAATGTGCTAAACGAGCATGTCAAATATCAAAAGAGTCAAAATATAAATAGAATTAATAACTTTATAATCATCAATGTTGAGTTTAAACATTCCATCACATGAGTGCCCTTTCCCTACAAAGGCCCTATTCTTAGACAAAAAACAATTCTCTATCTCAAGTACAACATAAATCTCATTCTTATATAAAAGACTAACAGATACAAGATTCATTCTAATATTGGGAATATGAAATACATTATTCAGAATTAATTTCTTTTTGGAAGTAAAATTAATCTCCACTATCCCTTTTTTTGGCAACAACTACTATATCATAAATTCCCAATGAGAACTGATTGTCCATCCTTCTCCACTGCATATGACGAGAACAACCTTTTGTCATTGCAAACATGAATGGTAGCCCTAAATTCAAGCCAATAATCGTAGGACTTTGTTGTTGCAGCCATGTTGGGCTCAGTAATCATGTCAATTTACATCTCAGAGACTATTGCACAAATCTCTTTTGATTTCTCTTCGATTACATTGGTCTTGTTGGAGTTGATTTCTTCCACCTCCTCCTCCTTCTCCTTCTTCCTCTATCTGTAGTCACTTTGACAATAGCCTTTCTTTCCACAGAAATAGCAATACCAGAAAAATTTTTCAGGCCATTTCTTAATTTTATGAACTTCTACTCAATTTTAACTTTGAAGTTCTTCTAGGATATACTCACTTCTACGACATTAATCTTAAAGGAATGTAGAATTGTACATTTGGGATCACAAGACTTTGTCCTCACTTCGACCCTCAAATGTCTATACAATTCTTCTAATATTATATCATCCCTCCTATGAAGGAGTTTCTTTTTATAACCATTCAAACTTTGGGATAATTTAACAATGATGGCTCCTACTTGAAATGATTCAAAAATTTCTACTTTTAATTCACAAAACTTAGTTTTTAGCACTTGTAACTCAAGTATTTGATCAAGAACAAATGTAAAAACAACAATAGAATATTCCAAATATTTTAGAATAATTGAAATTTGTCCATATCTTCATTTTGGTTTTGTATTTGTACTCACAAGCATTCCAAATTTCCACCAGAGATTGCATCGAGTTGTAAAAGTCATAAAGTCTATCCGAAAGAGTGTTGATTATGTGTCCTTGACACATCACGTCGTCGTCTTCACACTTCTTCCTTGCAGCCTTCACCTCTTTGGTGTCATCATCTTTTGGCTCTAGATTGGCTCCAAGTTGGGTTCCATAAAATGGGCAATGTTGAGGACGATGAGAAGGAAAAATAATTTTCCTTTCCAATGGGTGAAATTCGCCCCATCGAAGCAATCAAGTTGGACATTAGGATTGAAAAAAGAGGTCATGTTTTTTTCAACCTCCATCATAGAGAATGAAAACCTTAGAATTGTTAGAAAGTGTGAATAGATAATCTAAAATAGTGTTGGGTTTGGGGCATGGGATCCATGATTTCCTAGTCCTATTTCTATTTTGGATTCATATTTTTTACCATAATTCTCCAATAGCATAAAAATCTCCACTTCAACCTGTGAAGCTTTTGCTATTGCCTGCACTACTATAGTTTCCTAACCAGATCTCTGCTGTAAATTACCCCTAAAATTCAACAAACCCTAAATACAATAACTAGCAATATTATTGTATTCCAAAACAAGATATAAAACTAAATAATTTGGACTGTATTTATAAAGCCTGAGATGTCTGTTCATGAACGGATATAATTATTGTAACTCATGCAACCTTTCATATAAAGGTGTCTTTTGATGAATCAACATATTATAACATGTCTGTTGATAACAAATATTTAGTTATGTATGAAAGAATACAACTTATGAATACAACAGTTCGAAACAATACATAATAAAGTCACGCATTTTCATAATCAATGTTCGGGCAGGCACCATGGCGCTGGGGTGCTCTGCTCTCTGATTTTATATTACAAGAAATTTCGAGCTAGCACCTTGACGTTAGGTTCTCAGTGCCACAACATTGAAGCCTTGGGTCAGTAGTAATAAGAACAAATGAGCCAATGCCGTGGCTCTGGCCTGTGAGCACTATGGCATTGAAGCCCTTGTCTAAGTGCTGTACCACAAAAGCCTCGAGTCGGTATTAATAGGAACAAATGAGCCAGCGCTGCGGCTCTGGCCTGTGGGCGCTGTGACGTTAAAGACCCTATCCCATGTACCTCATTTGTGCAAACTATAGCCTTATGACGCTACAAAACCAAAGCTGCGGCGCTCATGCTGATAAACAATCTTTTGTTTTTTTATTTATTAGTGAAACTTCGTTTATGATATTTGAGAGACGTATTACAATCCCTTAAATAGCAAGTTCAATGTTAGTTAATACTCTTATTAATTTAAAGGAACACCTTCTGTAGTACTGAGCTATCATTTTGGACCAAAAGGGTTTTAATTTTAGGGGAATGACTGCGAAGGAAAGTGGCTATTTTTCCACCTTAATAGCTGAGCTGATTGCAATTAGGGAAGGAGTTTTGTTTGCTATTGAGTGTGTTTTATTGACTTCCATTAAAAAGAATGATTGTAAAGGACTCGTTACTTTTATAAACCTCCTATCTATTTGGCGGCAGAAGGTCCTATTATCTCTAATTTTAGGCATTTTGTTAACATCTTATAAAGTAAAAAAGCCACCTACTATATGGATTTCAATGAGAACCAATTAATTCTAATCAACAATTAGTAGAAAGCGTTCAGTAGCTACAGTAAAATATAAAAAGTAGTATTAGTATAAAACTCTCATATATTATAGTATTTTTAATCAATTGGTTCTAATCAATACTTCAAAACACCTTATAATTTGTCTATTTTCTTTTTAATAGTGCAGATAAATCCTAGTGAAAAGATTGTCCTAATTGTATTCTCCCTATTATTTTTAAAATCTTTTCTAATTGTATTCTCTCTATTATTTTTAAAGATGCAATGAATTGTATCTAATCTTTCTAGGCCTTTTCAGTTAGCATTGTATCAAAAAAAAAAAAAAAAACCCGTCTTCGGACTAGGGATGCATAACTATTGACTTTTGTGCTTGAAGACTCCGATAGTTCGTCATTAGCAACCCTTACATGCATGAATTTTGAGAAAAGTAGTCCTCTCACATCTTGTAAACACAACAAAAGTTTTTTTTTTTTTTTTTTTTATTTGCACTAGCATGTTCAAGCGGAACAGACGTTTCATTACTGTATTTGCCCTAGTGTTTCAACGCTCTTCAATCTTCTTGCATAAATCTTATTTAAGATGAAAACGAAATGAGCTATAAAGAGAAGTACAATAAGAACAAGATAGGTAGTGACTTAACCAGTACTTCTATGTTGACCCATTTTGATCCTTATCGAGGCTCATAGAAACTTCCTCTTTCACATCACTCCACGTGCATATGTCTTGTGGGCTACGATTTTGAGACTAAAAGGTATAATTTAACCTCGAAAAAGGATTTCTTGAACCACTTAATTAATTAATTAACGGGACTTTATTGCAAATGATTTGGGTTAAACTTTTCTTGCCCTTTCTCAACCATCCATGATCCTTCCTAATCTCTGTCTTTATCTCTACTCATGTTTCATGTTTTCCCATGTGCCCTAAAAAAAAAGGAGAATATCCGTGGTAGCCCACTTGAAAAATCAGAGCATTCATTAAGGTAAATATACTTTATGGGATGCTCACCCAAATATGCTCCACAAAGAAAGCAACAAATGCTTTCAATTTGAGGGCGAGAAGGTTCACATGAGCTTGTTTTCTTTGATTCATCACTTCTTTTCTTTGTCTGTGCTTTACATGATTGTTTCTTGAAATTTTTATTTCAGATATGATTCTAGGCCCCTAGGAAGATTTACTCCTTTTTTTTTAAGGGGGATTTACTTAAAATTTAGAATTCATAGAAATAATAAAAAGTATCTATATGGTTAGTTATTTATTTATGAATTAGAGTATTATTTGATTGGTTAAATGCTCTTGAAAATCTCACCAGACGTTACCCAAAAAAAAAAAAAGAAAAATCACTAGACCAAATTGGTAACTTTCTTTTAACTCGGTAATAGTATAGATAAGCAGTCAAAGAACGGACCAAAATTACAGTTTTATTATTTAACATTAATAACAAATTTTACAAGGAAAAAAATAAAAATAAAAAATAAAAAATAAAAACCCAATTGAAAATAGTGTCACACATTATTAGGCCAGCTTAACCACACAGACAGACAGAAGAAAGAGAAGAACAAACAAACAACAATTGCCAAGAATATGAAGTAGGAAACAGTCTTTGCTTTGTTCTCACGTTCTTGTCACCCAATCTTTGCAACATTGCAGCTTTCACCAATTATTCCAACTGGACTGGGCAGTAACTGAATCAATTTTGGCCTTTTGTTGTGTGGCAATAAGCAAATACTCTCCTTCATGAGCTGGTAACATTTTCTCACCCTTTCCTGTACCCAACAAAAATGACCACAGGTAAATTTTTCTAGTCTACATTTTTAACTTTGTTCCTAATATCCACCACCTTTGGAGTAAATGTTAAGCAGTCATTTTTATCACCATATGCTGTTACAGTCTTTTTTTTAAAAAAAATGCCAGATATTGAAAGACTAATAATTTTCTGCTGTCATTCATGCAACAAAATTCTCTTGCAGTCCTTGTATTATCAAGTGCCGGCACTGATGGCCTAATAGAACTTTCATTTTCGTCACTTGCCCCACACAAAATAACATTTTCTCATGTGAGCATTGAAACCAGCAACTGCTAAAGCCATGTGAGTCAGCAGGACTTACTCTGCTCACTCTTTGATGAAAACACACCAATGTCCGCTCTTCGGGGTATTGTTCTGTTGCGCATAGCACGGCCGCTGCTGCTATTGCCGACGGCGGGTAGTCAAGGAATTCCATCACTAGTATAAAAAAAAAAAAGTAAAAGTGTGAGTTAGAAAAAAAAAATGCAAAAGTTGGGAGGAAAAAAGGATTATATTTAGATAATAATATTAATATTATCATTAATATAGGAGTTTATACCACCTTGACATGTTAATACAATGATATCCGAGGTGTGGGAGATGACATGATTGAAATGTTCAAATTGAATCAATCCAAAACATGAAAGCTTGGAAACGAAGTTATGAACAAAATCAAAGGGTGTAATAGTACGCAATCTCCATTTGAGAATGGTCATCACCATTAACTCCATTCTTTGAATAGTTTTAGGCTTAAACAAGAATTTGGGTTCCTTCATTTGCAAGTCCAATAGAAGTGGGACACTTATTTCCTCCATTTTTGCAGCTAGAGCAAGGCAAGCAACTGATAACAACTGAAAAGGCCATCCTTTCCCATTCTGCATTAACCAAAATGTCAGAGCCAATTACTAAAACAGAACAATATAATGCATATTATATATGTGTGTGTGTGTGTGTGTGTGTGTGTAAAGATACAATAAAAATGCTACTCACCGGTAATGTCCTTGAGAGAAGAAAACGGTCTAAATAGTTGACAGAAAGATAAGCAGTTTCAGGCCTAAACTGATAGAAACCATGCACCTGCAAAGTTCGAAACAAATCAATCGAAACAAAAAAGTTTAGGAACATAAAATTGTGTGTGTCTACATAATATATTTACCTTTAACATCCAGTTGACTCCCTCTAGGCGATCAGAAACAACCCCGGAATCGTCCAAGAACTGTCGGATAATATCAGAATCTAGAGCCTGATCAATCTCGGAATCAAATGCACTAACAATAGAGCTCTCCTCATCGGGTAGAGAATCCGAATCTGCATAAAGAATGTAGTCAAAAGTAACGCCGGAATCCTGGGAAACAACTTCATCAGATGCCTCATCACAGCACAAATTGCAGCTTGAGTAGTCCTCTCCGGACTTGGACATAGTAGACCAAAAAACAAGTAAATGTTGTTTTACAGATTCTTCATTGAGGATATGCTTTTTGCCTGTCTTTATATTGTTTGAAGTTTCAGTAGTGTGCCTCAAAATACTCCTCTAAATACATTTCATAAGGTACAATGCCATAGCTGGCGAACTTAAATCGACCTGTATAATAATGTTTTGACGTAAAGTCAGTCATGTTTGCATGAAACTTCGTTTGAGAAGTGCCAAATTGAGTGGGGTCGGTTAAGGGGTAAGTGACAATTTTTATGGGGTTGTTTATTTGAAAAACTATCCTTTATGGTCTGAAAAAATTATTGAACTTTCTTGGGTGGTTTTTTAAAAGAATGAAAAGTATTTGTGGATGCATATTCTAGCTAAGGAAAAAAAAATTATCCTTGTGATGTAAGGAAAGAGAAAACTACCTTATTAGGATTTTTGGAGTTTGGACAAAAATAGGGCCAAAACTAGCTGTACTTATTTATATCCTGCTGTCAGGAACAGGTGGATGAAAATGTATAAGTTCACATGGATAGGCTCAGTTGAAAGTGACCTTCCGTATTTAGTTGGATGGCTTTTTTGAAGCAATTGATATTGCTTGTTATTATACATTAAGCATGCTTACAAGGGAATCTGTATTATATGTTAGATGGCAAAAGATGGAAATTAATTGTTAAACTAATTGAGTTCTTTGTTTAAGATTTAAGATAAATTTCTTCAAGTGCTACAATACACTTGTAAGAGTCATTCTTGCCATGTGAGACTGCCTAACCGACTTAATTAATTTCGTATATCATGTGACAAAATGCTATCAAATAGTACTTATATGCAAGGGAAAAAAAAAAAGAAAAAAAAACATCCTCTCTTTTCTAGATATAATATAGTAGTAAATTATTCAAAAATGCTAAGTACACCTCAAGTAGCTTGAAAAACGTCATACAAATCTCTTTAGGTGATTGGTTAATTAATAAAGCTATACATATATGCACTAAAATGATTATCACACAATATAATGTTATTCAGCATGTGATGCTTGTTTTTTGATACATTTCACTCTCAAAAAATGGTTTGAATGATGATAAAAGTTGTCGGTACTCTCGATGTTAAGTATCACAACTAATACAAAGTGAATCATATTTATAAGTCTCATATTATAAGACTCACCACCGATGTCCTATCAACATTGTTCGATATACTTTGATTAATCACTTTTCCAAACCTTGAGGAATTGGTTTTTCGGGGGGATTTTGACAAACGGCTTTCAGAAAAAAAATTTTAGACAAATGATCTCTTTTTTTTTTTTTTGCATTAAAAATGAAGCTTTTTGGACAGAAAAATTGCTCCAACTTTTATTTTTTTCATCTTGTTGAAGTTCCTTTCCTTGCTTAGGGTGTTTTTTACATCTTTTTGAAAAAAAAAAAAAAACTGGAACAATTTTCTTGCTAAGAGACTTTATTTTTGTGTGAAAAAAAAAAAAGATCATTTCTCCAATTAAACATTATTTTTGTGTGAAAAAAAAAAGATTATTTTTGAAAAAAAGATTATTTTTGGCCGGCCTTTTTTTCAAATTTTTCCGGTTTTTAAACATCTCCGAAGACTTGATATCTCTCCATTAGTCCTCTCAGTTTCCCTCCCCATCTTACCAAACAACCAAAGATGAACTCTCCTTCTGTCCTCCTCCCTCTATAGAAACACACTTTAAAATCTTGTATAGTCTTGTCGATCACAGCCCTACCAGTCAACGTTAATTCGGACAAAAGATTGATTGAGGTGATTGGTTTTGGGCTTTGAATAAAGTCTCGGGCTTGATACGATATGGGCTCTTGTCATTTTAGCAGGGCAAGTTGATTCCATGTTTTGTGGGATTGTAACAATTTTCTCTCATAATTATGTGTAAATATCTTCGTTGTTCCATTTTTACGAGTTTCCAGCATCTATTATCTTATGATCGTTGATAAAAAAAAAAAAATGACAAGCCATTAACATATAATGTTCATATTTCTTCAAACTGTTATCCATGTTATCCAATTCATGATCGTGCTTTTATTGGTGTTTTTCTCGGTAGATCTGCCTTTTCTTCTTTAGCCATTGGTTTATTCTTGAACCTTTTTTTTTTTTCCTCTTTTCATGACGCCACTCAAACGCCACTTAAAAACTCACCTCTAATAACCATACCTCATGGAGATTTCAATAACGATCTCATGGAATTTGTTGAGGGACCAGTCCTTGCCCTGCCATGATGGAAGACGGGTCGCGATTAAGTAAAAATTAAGATAAAATAAATCTGAGATTAAATAAATTGGATCAGTTGAAACAGCATCGACTTGTAAATAATAATATAAATTAAAATCTATGCCTCATGAGAGTTTTAAAGTCCATAAATAATGACACAGTTCGGGTATAAATACCAAAAACTAATATCGAAATAATGGTACAGCACAAATCTCATACAACAGATACAAGGATATAGACCCTTACCCAACTTACACCTTCTATAATTATGTAATAGCGACTCACAAACAACTTAACATAACAGGGAGAACTAAGCACGGTTTCTATTACAATTGGTCCCGCAAAGCCTAGAAAGAGAAATTAAAAAAATAATAATAAAACAGGAAGAAAAGATTCAGTAGGATTCTATTTTCAAAATACGACAAATAATCATTTGATAGAATATATATTGAAATAAATAAAACCCATGCATGAAAATGAGCTTGCTGAAACAGCAACATATGATTTATCGCAAATCATAAAATTTAAATAATCACTTTTGTGAAACCTAATTATAGCATCAAAGTGACCCGTACAAGTTTTTGGGACCTATCCTCTAAGATGCCCTCTATGCGGCCTAAGCTTTCAAGGTTTTGTGGTTAAAAACTCAATTGTCTGATAGGTTCAATATCGAATAGTATTTGAAATCTCATTCAAAAACAAATTTAGCTCGAAAGCAATCTCAGCATGTGGTCTTGTTTTATTTTCGCAATTCTATTGAACAATATATTAAAAATATTAAAGATAAAATTCTTAAAAATTATTCAAGAATAATTTAAAGGCTAAAAGTACATTAAACAATTTAAAATCAAATAACTTAAAATCACATATTTTCAAATAACTTTAAAAATAATATAGAAAGAATTTTGAAAACATGTAAGAATAATTTTAGGCCAAAATACCTTTAAAACATGGCTATCAAAGAAGAAATATAAGAAAATTGTTTGCATAAATTGATTAATTAGTATATTCATATTTTAAAATATCATTATTTGCATTAATTGAGTTTGATATAATACTTGTTTCCATTTTAAACTAATCAAATAGGTGATTTAAAATTTGATTCTTGAGATTTTCTTTTTTAATTTAATGATTTTCAATTTTACCCCACGCTTATCATTTATTACGACATTACCACTACTGCCCACCTCCTGCAATATCATATGATCTTGCCCCGCCAAAGGAGTCTTGGTACTTTAAATTTCCCTCCCCAAGTTTTCCCATATCAAACAATTTGACCAGCCGTGCACACCACAACCCATATTCTATTTAGACACCACTCTCCATTCTCTCCCTCTCCAACGTCCCTCTCTCACTCTCTTTTTTCTCCTTTTCTGTTCTCCAAGTTTGAGAAGAAAATCCAACCCCTCCTCTTGTCCAAAAATTTAGAAAAACAAGAACCTCCATAGCCAACTAACTCCAAGAGCTCCAAGTTTGACTTCCGGTCTAAACTTCCAATTTTTTTTTTTTTTCAAAGAAGATTTGAGATGCTTTTTTCACAAAAGAAATCTGATTCCTTCAGTCTGCATTCACTCCAAATCTAGCTTTAAATTTCCTCTCTTTATCTCTCTTAAAATTTCTCATATTTGAAAATACATACGCTTTAAATATTGATAAACAAAATCTGAGATAGATGTTGTAAACAGAGAATAAATTACTGTTTCAATTCAATATTATTATTAGAAACACGTTTGATAGTTTAAAATCGAATTTCTTGGTTGCATGTTTAATGTTTTTATGATTTAAAGTCCAAAAATCTGGTTTATGCTTGATTTTTATTTAGTTTTGTAAGAATATGAGTATGGATGATTTGAACAGTGTTATTGGTATCATGTTTGAAATAAAATGATTCTTTATGTCTCTACATGATTATCTAAGCATTTTGAACCAAATTTGAGCATAAAAAACCAATTTAAGATGAAAAGTTTGAGGCTGGTCTAAAGTAGGTCACGAAGGGGGCGAACTAGGCAGAATCTGATTTTAAGCAAGGCCGGTCGATCGCTCATTTGGAGGCCGGTCGATCGAGGGTGGCGCCCTGATTACTTCCACCTCCATTCGAGCTTTTCAAGTTTCCTGACTGGTTCAGGCTCGATTCCTTCATGTCCCTCGATATTAAAAGTACTTCAGTGGACCTTATTTTCATGTTTTTAAAGCCTTGAGAGATTCATTTGTATTCCATGATCATATTTATTTTTACAAAGAAGTACACTAATAGTTAATTTGCACATAATAGAGTCTTGGAATTACATAATGTGTTCTTATTAATTTTTTGCTCTCTATTCTTGAGTTTCAGGCAGCTTTAGGAGCATAGTTATAGTAGGTTGGACTTGTGAGATTAAAAGTATCCAGACCGCCAAAGGTATAGGTTCTTATTCCCCTTCTTGGTAACTATGGTTTGAATCCATTGTTTAATTGTTTTGGCGATAAAAATAATAATCTGAAAAGAATAGAGGAAAATTTTTATTTTAGTAGCCTGAATTATATCGAAATATAAGTTTGATATCTTTTGTTTTGAAAAATTTTATGCCAGTACATCAACCTTTTAGAAAATCCTTTTTCAGTACCTCGGAGCCTTTTTTGAGACATGAAAAGATGAAATTATTCTACAATATATAATTAGTTGACCAAAATTTAAAAATTGTTATACTTGACATGACAATGGAGTCTATAAGGAAGATCTTAAAAGACCACTTTAAGAATTTTGGGCACAAGTGAGAGACACTTTTTAGAATAACATAATACGAAAATCAAGTAAAATTTAACATTTCAAACCCCATTACTCTAGAGTCATCTCTAATAGTTAAGATAACCTCATTACGCTAGAACTGCATCCTTGTTTCAGATAACCATTTCTCATTAGAAGTAGATAGCCATTATGATCTTGTCAAAAACTAAGTACCTAACACTAGTTTTACTAATTTTATGTAGACAAAAAAAGTTTATATTATTATCTTGATTTTATATCTTCATGCATATTGGAAATTCCCAATATGCATGATTCAATAGGTGTGCATATCAATGATCATGGTACTTTTGTATGCTTAATTTTTTTTTTTCTCAACAAAGAAGAGGACACATAACGTATGAAATAAAAAGAAATTTTTATTGAATCAACAAATGTCTAAAACACATAAATTGTATTTTGTTTAAGGGAATCTATATGATACTTTCCTTTATTTCAATCCAAAAGTGATATATGCACATCTCTTCCGTCCGCACGTAGTCTAGCATAACCCTGTGTTTCATGCCAAAAGTTTACTTTTCTCTCTTTTCAATTAAGGTTTTAGGTACATGCCTAGAGGGTGTCATGTGAATTAGAGAAGGCTCTATAATTGGTTGTGAGTTTATGAAAAATGTAATTGAATGCCCTAAGGTCATGTAAAACTAGAATTTATCTCGAAGTATTTGACTTGGTTCTTGTTGGCACCTCAAAATCGACATCCAAGAGTTCGACTAGGTGATCATAGACCACTTGAATCAGAGTCTCATAGCTCAAGACACAAATTATTAAGTTATGTTGCAGAAAAATAAACATAGCAATCAAGTTGTAAACCTTTTCTTTAGAAATCTTAAGAGAGCCAAAATGTGGCTTATGACAGCTAGCTCATTTAAAAGGTCTCTGATATTACTAGCTATATTATAAAATTATAGTTTACAAAATTATCTGGTCATCTAGAATATTTTTATGAATTTTTTGTGAGGCACATTGGGGCTATCCTATGCAGAAACAATTTTCCAGCGGAAATTGTTTTAAAAAAAATTGTTTCCCACCTCTCTATTTTTAGAGAAGTACCTTGTTAGAAAATAGATTATTGTAGTTCTTTGCAGAGTGAAGACCACTTTGAAGTAATTGCGACCACTTTGAAGTAATTGCAGTGGAACCACCACCTTTGGGATTGGTTTAGCACGCCAAAACATTTTATAGAAAGCGTTAGAGTATGATGATCTAAATTTTGTTTAGTCCAACCCAAAAAGTTTGTGGTATGACTTTTGTGATGAAATCATAATTATAAGAATTTTTTAAGAATCTATGGTGATAGTAGATCAGCCCAATCCTGTAGCCTACCATTAATGTTTCATAGGTCATCGTCTGGCATGTAATCTTCTTGTTTATCAATAGATTGAAAACTTCAAATCGGCAACGGCTTCCCTCCTTAAAATATTATGTAGAGCCATTGAAGCAGCCACAATAGCTATTTGCTTATCAATCCCATAATTAGGCATGCATTCTAAAATTCCCCATTGTGCTCTCCATATGTTGAAAGTACACACAATAACACTTCGTAATGATGAATACACTGTTGGAATTGAAATATGAAATGCAGCGAAAGAGGCAGATCGTTGACAAATAAAAATTTTCTCAAAACTTTGTTCATCGGGAATAGATATATAATTTTAATTAATAATGAAAAGCTTTAAGAATTTTACTAACCTTTTGAAGACTATTAGGGTATCCTAGCTTTCCTCTTTGACACCACGATCTTTCAATCCAAGCCTCCACACCAATGGAAAGACGAGTGGGCTTCAAACTGCAAGAATGAATTTTTCTCACACTTTTCTGAATCTGCTATGTACTCAACTGAAACACCCGTTATTAGACCTTTTTTTTTAGAGAAGAACTCTTAGTTTTTCTCTCTGAATATTTTGTAAAAGTATCAGGGTTGTAACATTTTAACTTTCTATTTTTTTCTTTTTTTCTTTTCTTTCTTTCCCTTTTTTTTTTCTTCGAATGAATCACGTTGGTGATTCTTTCTAATTATATATATATATATATTAAAACACTTGTTTACGTAAAATGTAAACGTTTTACGTTTTTTTTTTCTTTTTATAACGAATCACTTCAGGATTCGTATTATATATATATATATATATATATATATATATATATAT
>CAMOHE010027667.1:15794-28470 GCA_946598075.1 Artocarpus hirsutus | reverse complement strand
TATATTTCATTGTGAAATTGTGCAATTATATATGTTTCAAATTTTCATTACGTGGAACTATGTCAAAATATGAAATTGTGCATATGTGAAGCTGACAAGTAATTGTGTAATTTGTGGTAAATATGTCAATATATCTCACATGTAAAATTATGTGAATATGTATAATTTGCAAAATTATATATTGAATTGTCAATATGTGTAAAATTATGCTCATGTGTAATTATGTGCAATTGTATGAATATGTGAAAAGTGTCGTTGAAATTGTGCAATTGTGAATCTGTTAAGATTTGATAACGTGAAGTTATGTAGATATAAGCTTTGAACATGTAGATATAAGATAACTTCTCTATTGGGTTAGTTGAATTGAAACTGAGACTTTATCCTATAGAATTTCGGGTGGAAAATAAAAGATTCGCTGAGATTTTTTTTTAGGCAGTTTGGCATGCCAATCCTAAAGTTTGGCCTGCCGATGAGGCAAGTTCGACCTGCCTATGAGAAAGTACGGCCCGCCTACGTGCGAATTAAAAATCACGCGTTTTCACGCGTATTTCATCGATTTTAACTCGAATTTGATTCTGTTTCAAATTTTTGAGACCTTATCTGATAAGGAATGACCTTAGACCCAACCTCTATAAATACGGAGTGAGTCTTATGAGTTATTTAGATCAATTGAGAGATTAAGAGTGATATTCGGCTGGTGAGAATCTGAAACTCCCTGAGAGCTCTTGTTCACAAATCACGAACACTAGCTTTGGGTTCTCTCAATTGGTTGGAAGGAGAATCACCTTGAGGAAGAGCTATACGTGTGAGCCCACACTCACTCCGATCGTGGATAGAGAATAGCAAAGAAGACCAGTTGGTTGAGGCTCTTCTAGAATGTTACTTCTCTACATAGATTTCGGGAGCTTTTCGGTGAATATAAGGTCAGTAAGATCAGGTTAATTTATACATATAGTATGTCAAACTTGTGTTTTGAAAAATAATTTAATTTAAAATTTTTAAAATTTCGCTGCGTATTATTTTTCTAATAACTTCAAGCTTATGGCTTGGGAACATATTTGTCTTGTGTGCCACCATAATATTCAGATTTTGAAACTTTCAACCACATGAAAAATTCTCTCTGTCGACAACTTCGATATATTTTTCTTTTTTTTTTTATGTCCTACAATAAATAGATTATAAGAAGTTACTTTTTATATTATTTAAAGTTGAAAATAATTTGTAATAATTGCATAATAATATTAATGATAGGCACTTCTGATTTTTGCTGCATTTTTTCTACTGCTAAACAATTAAGGAGTTGTTCAGCATTTTTAGTAAAAAGTATGGTTAGTATTTCACTAGAAGAACCTTACAAGTGTACATCAAGCTGACATCTATAGTCATAGATAAATAAATTTATTCATGTAATAGAAATTTATAGATATTTTTTTGAAGAATAGTAAGAAATATATATATATATGTATGACTTTAAATAAATGTAGAAATACCTTGGACGTGTTCTAGTATTTTTATTGCAATGATCGTATAAAAATATTCGATCATAAGTTGTCAATGTAGCTTTATAACATTGGGAGCAAAATGTTGGGTTTTGTTAGATTTTGTGATTTAAATATGCAGCAAAAATTAAAAATTAATTCCCATAAAACCCTCGCAGGATCCATGCAATTCGATTAGACTGACATATCACCTAAAGTATGGTTATTTAGGTAGGTAACACTTTACCAATTACATCTTATGCAACTCTTGGATAAATATGGGATTTGACATCACATGTCCTTAAAAATAAAAATCCCATTTAATGCCCTAGGTCCAAAACCATTTTGATAACCTAGTTAAGTCTAACCATTTCAAACATATGGATATCACTATTATCCATCATGTCTTACCAAGATGGCTTAACACACCCTACTTTGGCAAAACCTATGTTTAACAATTCAAGTCTTGACAAGTGTTGTATTATGGAAGGCATTTTAATGACTTAATATTGTTTATTATTATGTCGCATCACATACATAGCATCATATACACAGCATCACATACATAGCATCATATACATGATATAATAATAACACAATAAGCGTGTCATAGCATGGCCCAACTAATTTATCTTCATAAGCCAATATGAAGGTTAATGGTCATTCCTAGGTAATTTTCATGTCCATGGATTTCCTTAGATTGCCACGAACGGACTCTATCTTGAGCCTCCATCTATCTTGATTTTGGGCTTTGATTTAACATTACAAATTGCAATATAAAATATTCTATTTCTACTAAATAATAAATAGATTACAACAAATTGATAAATGACACGCAGGTGGTATTTAAATTACAAACCCAAAATAAAATTAAATAAAACCTGCCAATTACATTGGTATAAAAAGGGCCATGCTATGCACTATGCAATTCACACTAAACACATAAAGATGATAATATAATTTCATTAAAGTTAAATGATATATGTAATGAAACAATTCGGGGTCAAGGGGCAGCGCCTCTGGTGGGGTCTAAGGGGCAGTGCCCCTGGTGACGACCCCGCTAGCTGGTTAGCAGGCGGGGGTCAAGGGGGCAGCTCCCCCGAAAGGTAAACGATTTACCTTACTCGTTTGAATGAGTTGCTACCTAAATTCATTGAGTTTAATTAATTACATTACTTAATTTGTTCATAACAGAATTAATTAATCTCTCTTTAACACTTAAACGAATTCATGAATTTATTGATCTGTTCTAAGCCGATCATCCTTGTTTAATAATTAAACAGACCCTATGATATATATTAATCTGTTCAAAATAGATTATCACTGTTTAACATTTAAACAGTCCGCACCTTAATAAAACCGAAACCATATTTACAGTGTGTCGTTCAATCATCTTAAAACAGAATACTTCATTCTTGTTAAATTGTAATATTAATCAAATTAACAACAATAGGTTACAAGAAACAAAAAACGCATTAATCAAATTAACATAGTAAAAATGTTTAATCAAATAAAACCTTAAACACATTAATCTAATTAATGTATACATCGTATTCATGCATATCACATATACACAGAACCATATAAAATCAATTTAATTGAATTCGCAAGTCGCTCTGATACCACTGTTAGGTTTTGTTGGATTTTATGATTTAAATATGCAGCAAAAGTTAAAAATTAATTCCCACAAAACCCTCACAAGATCCATGCAATTCGATTAGATTGATAATAAAGTCATGGAATCTTACCAAGATGACAAAACGAGCAAGATTCTAGAAGGGAGAGAGCGGGTTCACTCTGGTGACACCCTAACTCGAGCTTTTAGTATTCGGGATCGGATTCAGACGTTGTTACTTAGAGCAACGTCCACTGCAGATATCCACATGAACAGACTCTCTCAAAAACGAATTGGTGTGCTAGCACCTTCCTTTTTGCGTTAAATGACTCTCTCTAATTTTTAGGGTTTTAATGTTTTTTGCCTTTTAGAATGAGAGAACGCCTTTTCTCTTCTTAATTCGACTAGACTCCCTAAAATAGATATATATATATATATATTGACTTCAAGATATAGTCAAATTTTAACTTGGGTAAACTGTAATTCGAATATGATTCAAAAAATCTAAATAATGTCTGTAATTCGAATATGATTTAGATAATCTAGATAATGTCAGTAATTCAAATATGATTCAGATAATCTAGATAATGTCAGATTCAATGAACCTAGACATATCTAGTACATCGAATCTAGACATTATCAGGTTCATCGAACCTAGACACAGTTAACCCAAAATTCGTTCTTGGTCTGTTCTAAGTGTGCGACCCTATAGGTTCACATAACGTTGGTAGTAGGCTTGAAATTCTGTTTCTAGCCCACAAATCATAAGCAGTCTCTAGCAAGACAATATGACTACCTAAGTTATGCGAATGTCAAAAATCCGACATAACCTAATTCACAATAGTATTATAGTCCTTTTGTCACTAGATACCTTGATTAAACATAAGGCATGATTTATGTCATCCTTGTACTATTTAATCATATTATTTCTTGATCTTAAGTAAACTGATATTGATAACCCTTATCAATTCATTCTAGCATGGCCATACATTTTTCTTTAGTCTAACTTATCGAGGGCCCATAGATATCTTTCTCATAAAAAATGAGGGACAAATTCCTTCTTAATCACTTATATTACTTACATGATTCACTCTATATCCAACAACAATCCATTCCATCATCCTGTTAAAGATAATATTAGATTGTCTCAAAATGAAGAACTTGTCATGTAGGAAACCATGGTGATTTCAGGTCAGAGAACTAGGATAATACTATTGTGATGAGATCACTTATGACAATTATCCATGCAGTATTCTCATAGCAGGTCTATCCAATACATCATTTCTCAAATATGTATCTATGAGTTGAATTAGTATCTCATACAAATGATTAGTAAAACATAATCATCAGTCAAACTTTATACTAGTCTTTATTCATTATTATCCCAATAATAATGACCGACTAGGGATAATTTAGAATATAATTCAATTTTCACCTAAGAGTTTTTCTATCAAGTCACATACTTGATGACCTTAGGTAGAATTAACTATTCATAGAATTAGAATAAAAAACAAAAATGAAAATGCCTCTTTATTAATAAAATGCAAATATAATGAAATAAATATGTGGTCATTACATAATTGGCCTAGGCCACATCAATAACACAAAACATATACCAAATTTGTTGTTTGAAATTAATGGTTGAAGCTAATGCTTTTATCAAAAATATTGTTCGCTGTTAAATATGAAGTTGTTAAAAATTATATTAATTGTTTTAAAAATGAAAACAAATTAAGTAACTTGATAAATTTAGAAATACAGTCAGAAATTACATTACCTGGTAAATTTTGAATTGCATCTATTTTGATAAACATGTTTGGTGTAGGTAATGCTGGTTTTGATTAGCAGGATACCTGTGCAGTCTATATTTCTATTTTCTTAAGATAAATTTCATTATTAATTGCCTTGTAAGTATATAGCATAATATTCAATACAATATTTAATGAACATTATGAACACTAAAATAGAATGATCGATTAACACTAACCAATTTGTAGTATTGTTTGAAGAATTTTTAGGTTGATGATGAAAGCACTTCATTGTTTGGTTGTTAGACATAAGCCTTTTTCTTCCCCCTTGTAAGTAGCATTTATTTATAAATGTAGTTTGAAAAGTTTTGTATTGAAATATCTTACCGTTATATGCAAAGGCTATGACTCTTACACATACAATAATAGGATTTATTTTGATGATGTCTAAAATGGTAGTAGCTTCATTATTTGCAAATTGGTTCCACATTGACAATATAAAAATTGGCTTGCATCTGGAAGATAATTAAAAGATAATTTGTGTTAAAGCTAATAGTGTAAAATATATCTAAAACAATTACTTTTCAATACATTAGTTACTCTTAATTAATTAAATATATTTCTCAAACCTTTACAGTACCATAATTTGTATAAATTTCTTTCAAGGGCTTGACATGAAATTGTCATGCACCGAAGCATGAGTAGTGATGTGGAGGATTAATTTAGTTAATTAAACCAAATTTTTATTTTAAAATCACTAATTAAATTATTTGGGTTATTTTGAAAAATGTGATAATTTAAAAAACATTCTAAAATATTTATCATTATTTTGAAATAGTAAAACATAAAATAAAATATTAAGGATAATTAAACATAAGCTGGGCCCATTTGACCCACATTAGTACACACACATAGTATCGACAATAAAATAATATAATCATAGTCCAATACGAGAGATAGACATTAAAATAATATATGTCTTGAATTAAATAAAGTAATAACCTAAAACAATATTCCTATGACTCACTTGTTGCCTTGTTACCTCTCTGTCGGTCCCAAGCTGCAATCCACCTAAGGAAAATGTTTTAAAAATGGATAAAGAAAATGTGAGCGAAAGGCTCAGTAAAACTAAGGTTTAAAAAACATAAATTTTCATATTTGAAGATAATTTATAAAAATTTAGAAAGATGGATAGAACATATTTAATTCATTCTTACCTTTTTAAAGCACTATTCATCTAAAATATTTTTTATTGATTAGTTTGTTGACGAAGCCATAATATCACCCTCGTAGTGGCCTAGCTAGGTTTCAAGACTTGCTCCCAAGGTCGTATGCAATACGACCCGATCTCTGAATATAGCATCATGCTCAATTATTTCATTCTAGGGGGCTATTAATAATGCGCTTGGTGTTATATCATTATTTAGGTCTTATCTTACCAAGTGTTCTTATTTACATTCATTATTTGATTCATTATGATCATCCGTTTCTCAACAAATAGTGAAAATACTAGAAATTTTATATAAATCATTCCTCGAAAATCATTTTTGAAAGGATCATTTTGTAAGAAACTATTCGTAAGAAATCATTTTACAAGAAATCATTTTTGTGGCCTCGAGACCCTTTTGTTACGCATTGAAAACATTTTGAGAGAATCTTTTTGAGGCCAAAACTAATTAAAAACCTGGGGCTACCAAGAAAAAGGGGCAGAAGTCCTACCTCGATATTTTGCACTACGACTCAGCATTGTGATTTCGACCCGCCATACATTAGCTCCACAGAATTACAAACAACCTTAAATAGGAACTAGATCCGTCAACATCTAGCTCAAGGTGTTCTATGCTATTATAATATCTTATGGTAACTTAGTGTGCTGTTTAGATTCACAAAATCATATTATGAAGTAAAAATCTTTGTCAAGGTTCTAAATAGTGAAAAACAAGTGAAAAACAGCGTCTCTCACAAAGCCCAGTCGGCTTGCCGGACTCCTTGGTCTAGCCTGCCAAACTGCACAGTTCGGCCTATCGGTCGTGGGGCACCGGCCTGCCAAACTGCACCCAAGTTTGGCCTGTCTACTTGATGAGTCTGGCATGCCGAACTCATAAATCTAGCCTACTGAACTGAAAAAATCTAAGAGGTCTGAGACTTCGATTCTCGGCCTCCCTAAGCCCAAAGTCAAATTCTAAACCTATTTTTCAAGTCCCAAAAGCATGTATAATGATTATAAATGATTGAAAAACATACTAGAACACATTTAGACACATTTAAACAAGATTTGCATAGAAAATTTCAAAGAAAACTAAAAATGAGAAAAAAGGAAAAAACTTGATTTAATCCAAATCTTGCTCAATCAAACCTAGATTCTAGTTGATTTGAATTCTACTAACCTAGATTAAAGGTTTCCTAAGCTTTAGAAACTCAAATTTCAACATTTTGAAGAAATTTAGAGAATTTGAAAAAAGTTTAAAAATTTGAAAAAAATAAAGGAATCTAACCTCAAATTGGAGCTTTGAAACGAAATTGTGGGAGCTCGATCGTGTTCCTTGAGTTCAAATCTTGCAGAGGATCAAAGCCAAGGCACAAAATTATTGGATCAAAGAGAGAAAGAGAGAGAGCAAGAGAAAGAGAAGAGAGAGAGAGAAAAATCTAAGAGAGAATGAGAGAGTAAGGAGAGGAAGAGGAATAAATAAAGGGAAAATATGGCTTTGTATTGTGAAAACCACATTCCAACACATGGTCTTTCAAGAGGGACATACTGAACATTTGACAAAAGATTTTGTTTCAAAATTCAAAATAACAAATACAAATAAAAGTAATTAAGAGTGGTTTAAAATAATTAATAACAATCAAAAGTAACTTTAATTTGAAAATATCACAAAATAGTTAAATTAGGTTTAATTTACATCATGGTAAACTAATTCACCATTTACTCACTAATCTCACTTAATTAAATCCTGGGTGTTATAGCTCTCCATGCCTAAAAGAAATTTCATCCTTGAAATTCAGAAATCACCCTAAAGACAAAATAGATGCGGATACAACTCCCGCATAGTCAACTCTAATTCCTAGGTTGCCTTATCAACCCTGTGGTGCTACCACACCACATTTACTAATAGAATTTAATGGCGTCACAAACCTATCACTTCTCAATCGATAATCTAAACCAGCATGTCTTAGTCGATCGTGTCTTTCTAAATCAACGCATCATGAATTGAGACAATTTTGCCTAGCTCATGTGGACATTCCTAAAGCATCAACACGCAAAACACAACATGAACATGAGAGAGTCTAGGAGGGAGATCAAGGCAATAAGCATCCACTCTAACACATTGAGAAATCTTGAATGATCTGACGTACCTCGATGTAAGTTTCCCTCACTCACACCAAAATGTGAAACTCTTTTACGCGGCAAAACCATTAAGAAAATGAAATCTCTCACCTCGAATTCCAGAGGTCAGTGTCTCCTATCCACATGACTCTTCTGCCTACTCCGAGCTGCTCACAACCGATCATGAGTCACGGTAACCTTTCCATTACTCTCACGAGTTTCTTCGGGTCCTATATGATCCTGCCTTCTAGTTTTGCTCAACTTATTAGCTATCAACATGGCTATTCCTATAGTGCTTTGGATGATGCCACTTTGATGCTCGCCTGATAACCACCTTGTATGCAAACTCTGCCAAAGTCTAAGACACATGCGCGCAACGTATCCTTGAGAATCTAAACGACTTGCCTAGCTACCCATCGGTCCTAGGTTGAAAAGCCCCACTGAAATCCAAGTTTGTGCCTAAAGCTTCCTGGAAGCTCCTCCAAGAACTCGTCTTGAACATGATGACCTAAAGGTAGGAAATAGAGTATGCCAATTTCATCATCCCATCAACTATGGCCCACATCGCATCATGCCTATGCACCGACCTTGGCAACCCAGAGAATAAATCTACCATGACATGCTCCCTTGCTGAAGCTAACCAACGGGCTTCTAATGCTCGATTGCTAACAAGAGACAAATCACGCATTTAGCCACGTACTCTTGAATATCTTTCTTCATGCCTCTCCACTAGTACAACCTCTGCAAATCGTGATACATCATGATGCTCCTGGATGAATAGCGAATTGAGACTTGCGAGCTTCATCCATTAAAGCCTTCGCCACACCCTCAATCGCAGGCATTGCTAAATGTCCCCTGAGATTACACCGACTCATTTGTAGGAATCCTCTAGGCCTCAAGTTGCTCCCTGATCTATATTCGCATCCACTTTCCCTGAAGATGCTGGTTCTACCATTGATTTTGCTTTATCATTTGAACACACGCTAGAGCCAAATTCCTAAGATACACATACACCTGATCGAAGTATTCATGGTACCATAGTCCATCTTTGCTTACTATAGCATATCTCTTTCGATTCTGTAGTGCTAGATATACATAGATCCCTAAAGACCTCTTGCTAAGAGCGTCTGTAACTATGTTGGCCCAACCCAAATAATACTGTAGCGAGAAGACCTGGTCCTCCCTATATTCTATCTACCTCTATTGCCTCATGTTCAAATCCCTTTGAGTTAACAAATACCTTGAGCTCTTGTAATCTAGAAAACCTGAAATGTCACTCCATACAAATAGTGTCTCTAGATCCTCAAAGCATGAGTCACTACGGCAAGCTCTAACTCATGTATAGGGTAGTTCTTCTCACGAACGAGGCCTCAACCATTGCAATCCATAAGCCACAGCTCGTCCATGCTGCATCAACATACATTCGAGTCCTCGTCCTGTCGCATCAGTGTAGACTTCATAAAGCTCGTCATTATTCAATTTAACTAATGTAGGAACAATAGTCCATGTATTCTTCAACTCTTGGAAAGTATAGTCACATTCCTCATCCTCTCCAAGCTTGACACTTTTCCTAATTAACCACATCAATGGAACCGCTATCTTTGAGAAACCCTTTACAAACCTCCTGTAGTACCTGACAAGTCCTAAAAACTATAAATCTCTGTCACAATCTTCGATCGTTCCCACCATACTATAGCCTTTATCTCAGACGGATCCACTGAGATACCCTGTTCAAAAATGATATGCCCCCAAAACTTAACCTTCTTGGCATGTAGCTAGTGCTTTTGAGTTGCAAATCTATCCTCGAGAAATGTCAGGAACTTCCTAGTCGGCCAAATAATTTATTGATCCTAAGACAGGGATACTCACCTTCATGGTGACTTGATTTAACTACTGATAATCAATGCACAACCTGAGCATACCATCATGTCTCTCGGTGAACAAAACTGGCGTATCCTATGCTATCCTAAGTATATCCTTTTTCTACATGTCCCTAAAGCTATTTCCTAATTTCCTTCATCTATGTAGGCGCTAATCGATTTAGTGCCATGAAAATCAGAGTGATCCCCAAGAATAGCTCGATGCCAAACTCG
This sequence comes from Artocarpus hirsutus, assembly GCA_946598075.1. Taxonomy (NCBI): domain Eukaryota; kingdom Viridiplantae; phylum Streptophyta; class Magnoliopsida; order Rosales; family Moraceae; genus Artocarpus; species Artocarpus hirsutus. The sequence goes on along the minus strand of CAMOHE010027667.1, from coordinate 18,208 downwards.
ACCTCCCGATATGGCACTATTCCAGATAACTCGTCAGGAAGACATCATCAAACTCATCAGTTACCGATGTTGCTGCATTCCCCCTATGGCATTAGACTCCTTATCTAGATCTAAAGGAAGTATATATATATATATATATATATATGTAGCATGCTAGGTTTCCTTATACACCTAGACATGTTTCCATGAGTCACTCACTCATTACTCGATCATTACCATCATGATAAGCGATCGTCGTCTCCTTATCAATCACTAGGGTTACCTTTTAAATGTGACAATCGATAGTTGCATCTTGTCTGGATTACCCATAAATTCCTAAGATCAGATCATGAGTACTCATGGGGATTATAATCAAATTAAGTTCCAAAGCCTCATCCCTATTTGTTATCTTACAAGGTTTATATATATGATTCACACACACCTACCCCAAGGGTAAGGTAATTACCAAGGGTTCATCAAATTCCTCTATTTCTAATTCCAAGGCATGTACAAAAGAACTCAAAATGGAGGAATGACTGGTACCAATATCAAAGAGAACCAAAACTAAAGACTAAGAAGCTAGATCTGTACAGTCAACTCTCACGTTGCTAGTCTGAGCATTCGAACTCCCTAAAGTAGTGTTGTAAACTCAAACTAGAGAAGTTACTGAGGTAGAGATAAAGACTAAGGTTGAGGCTAATGGCCTGCGCTCCCCCCGATCTGAGATCCTTATTGAGCATTCCTTACTGGGCAATTCCTCTTGATGCGTTTCGATTGTTTGCAGAAATGGCAAGGGTTGCTTCATTTACTGTTGGATGAACTATTGCTTCCACTGCTACATTACCATGCTAAGTCTTCACTCGAGTTTGGCGATTGCTACTCCTCCTATTGCTCCTCTAGGATCTCCCTAATGTTCTTGCCCAATCCTCGTAGCAGAGAACATAATCTCCTCCTATTGATAAAGCTGACGAATCTAGCCTACCAAAATTTTCAAAGCTGCAAAACCACCAGTTGTCATTGAGTGGATGCCTTGACCCATTCCTAGAACTTGATACACCATTTCTTGTCCAGAAGGCATGGCTGATGGAGCAATCTAGGCAACTCATCGAACTTTCCCTCATATTCTTGAACTGTCATGTCACCCTATCCCATCTAGTAGAATTCGATGATCCTTCAGTCTCTGCATCCCTATGGAAATAACACTTATGGAACAATTCCTTGAATCTTTCCCTGCCGATATTCCTATCTTTCTCTAGATGCTTTGCTTGTTTCACTAGGTGTTAACATTGCCTGCCAATTGATAAGCCGCAAATTCCACTTAGTATGCTACTGGTGCTCCAAGGGTATCCAAATGCTTTGCTTACTAAGTCTAATCGAGATTTAACCACCAATGGACCATTTTTTCCATCGAAGGTTAGGGTGGACGCATGCCTAAGCTCCTTAAAGCTTTTGTGCCGATGACCTGCCTTCAAATTGCTAGGTATAACCCTTGCTGCCATTTGCCAAAAAGCAGCAAATGTAGCCCCTATCATACTCGCCTCATTCGTGAGACTTGCTTCATTCACAACAGGACGATGCCTACGTGCCATTCTCTAAATTCTAAAAGCAAGATTGGACTGCCAAAGGCTTTTCACTATCGTACCTATGTGTATACAATTCCTAAGGTTCATAACCTTGAGCTCTGATACCATTCTGTCACACCACAAAGTACGGGTAGTGATGTGGAGGATTAATTTAGATAATTAAATTAAATTTTTAATTAAAATCATCAATTAAATGATTTGGATTTATTTGAAATATGTGATAATTTAAAAAACATTCTAAAACATTTATCGTTATTTTGAAACAATAAACATAAAATAAAATATTAAAGATAATTAAAAAGCCGGGCCCCACGAGACCCATATTAGTATACACACATGGTATCAATAATAAAATAATACAATCACAGTCCAATACGAGAGATATACATTAAAATAATATATGCCTTGAATTAAATAAAGCAATAACCTAAAATAGTATTCCTATGACTCACTTGTTGCCTTGTTGCCTACTTGTCGGTCCTAAGCTGCAACCACCTAGGGGAAAGGTTTTAAAAACTGATAAAGAAAATGTGAATGGAAGGCTCAGTTTGACTAGGGCTTAGAAAACATAAAGTTTAAACATAAATTTTCATATTTGAAGATAATTTATAAAAATTTAGAAAGATGAATAGAACATATTTAATTCATTCGTACCTTTTAAAAACACTATTAATCTGAAATATTCTTTAGTAATTAGTTTGTTGGCAAAGCCATAATAGCGCCATTATAGTAGCCTAACTAGGTTTCGGGACCTGCCCCTAAGGTCGTATACTACACGACCCAAACTCTGAATATGGCATCATGCTCAATTATTTCATTCTTGGGGGTGGGGGGGGGGGGGGGGGGGGGGGG
>CAMOHE010027667.1:0-15774 GCA_946598075.1 Artocarpus hirsutus | reverse complement strand
CCCCCCCCCCCCCCCCCCCCCCCCCCCCCCCCCCCCGGGGGGGCTATTAATGATGCGTCTGATGTTTAATCATTATTTAGCTCTTACCTTAACAAGTGTTCTCATTTACATTCATTATTTGATTCATTATTATCATTTGTTTCTCAACAAATAATGAAAATACTAGGAAGTTTATATAAATCATTCCTTGAAAATCATTTTGGAAAGGATCATTACAAGAAATCATTTTTGTGGCCTAGAGACCCTTTTGTTATTCATTGAAAACATCTTGAGAGAATCTTCTTGAGACCAAAACCAATTAATAACCTGGCAACTAAGGAAAAGGGATAGAAGTCCTTCCTTGATATTCTACACTAGGACTCAGCACTGTGATTCTGACCTACCCTATGTTAGCTCCATAGAATCATGAACAACCTTAAATAGGAACTAGATCTGTCAACATATAGCTTAATGTGTTCTAAGCTCTTATACTATCTTATCTTAACTTAGTGTGCCATTTAGATTCACAAAATCATATTATGAGGTAAAAATCTTTATCTAGCTTTTAAATGATGAAAAACAGGTGAAAAATGGTCATCTTTCACAAAGGTCGATCGGCCTGTCGAATTGCACCTAGGTTCGGCTTGTCAACCTGATGAGTCCGGCATGCCAGACTTATGAATCTGGCTTGTAGAACAATGAGTTTGGCATGCCAAACTGGAAAAATATGGGAGGTCTAAGACTTCGATTCTCGGCCTCCCTAAGACCAAAATCAAATTCTAAACCTGTTGTTCAAGTCGCAAAGCATGTAAATGATTATAAATGATTGAAAAACATACTAGAACACATTTAGACACATTTAAACAAGATTTGAATAGAAAATTTCAAAGAAAACCAAAAATAGAGAAAAAGAGAAAAACTTGATTTAATCCAAATCTTGCTCAATCAAACCTAGATTCTAGTTGATTTGAATTCTACTAACAGTGATTAAAGGTTTCCTAAGCTCTAGAAACTCAAATTTCAACATTTTGAAGAAATTAGAGAATTTGAAAAAAGTTTGAAAATTTGAAAAAATAAAAGGAATCTAACCTCAAATCGGAGCTTTGAAACAAAATTGTGGGAGCCCGATCGTGTTCCTTGAGTTCAAATCTAGTAGAGGATCAAAGCTTAGGCTCAAAATTATTGGTTAAAAGAGAGAGAGAGAGAGACAACAAGAGAAAGAGAAGAGAGAGAGAGAAAAATCTGAGATAGAATGAGAGAGTGAGGAGAGGGAGAGGAATAAATAGAGGGAAAATGTGGCATTGTAGTGTGAAAATCACGTTCCAACACATGGTCTTTCAAAAGAGACATAATAGACATTTGACAAATTATTTTGTTTCCAAATTCAAAATAACAAATACAAATAAAAATAATTAAGAGTGCTTTAAAATAATTAATAACAATCAAAAGTAACTTTAATTTGAAAATATCACAAAATAGTTGAATTAGGTTTAATTTACATCATGGCACACAAATTCACCATTTACTCACTTATCTTACTTAATTAAATCTTAGGTGTTACAGAAATGCGACTCCAACGATATTTATCACTTAAAAAATTTTAGAGTGAAGATACATATAAGTAGCGCATAAAAGTTTCCAAAAATGGGTTTTGATTCAAGATACTTTTATACATAGAAAATTGTATAAAATTGTAAATGGTTAGATATTATATCATTCCTTCATCTTCAGCTTTTTTAACTAATTTAGAGACATTAATAACCGATTCAAATGCATTATCAATAACCAGATATTCTTTTTTGTACTAGTCAAGCAAATGCATTTGAAATGTAGTAGTATTTTGATAATTTTAGAGTATGTTTAAACTGGTCAATATATGATTTCGTAAGATAGTTGCTTGTGTTTGAAAAATAATATGCAGTGAAATTTTAAAATTTTTTATATTAGAGTATTTTCCAAAACACAAGTGTAACACGCTATATGCATAAATTAACCATATCTTATTAACTTTGTAAGTGCAAAAAAAGCTTCCTTAATCAATGAAGAGAAGTAATGTTCCAGAAAGACCTCAACCGACTGGCCTTCTTTGCTATTCTCTATTCACGATCAGAATGAGTGTGGGCTCACATGTATAGCTCTTCCACCAAGTGACTCTCCTTCTAGTCAAATGAGAGAACCTAAAGCTAGTGTTCATGATCTGTGAACAAGAGCTCTTACGGAGTTTCAAAATCTCTCCAACAGAGTTTTACTCTTAATCTCTCAATTGATCTAAATAATAATGAGACTCACTCCCTTTTTATAGAGGTTAGGTGCAAGAGTCGGTCCTTATTAGATAATGCCTCAAAATTTGAATCAGAATCAGATTCGGAACCTACGAGAAATACTAATGCAATCCATAATGATGTACCAGAAAATACAACATTTTTATTACCCAACCAACCATCAGGAGAAGCAAATACAACAGGTACACTAATCAGTAAGATTGATGAAGTAGCAATTAATGCAAAAACAGCCAATTGGAAAGCACTAGTCATGTTTCTAATCCTCTAATCTACCAATAAAAGAATTATATACCATTTGATCTCTTTATCAGTCAAAAATTGTAAAAAAAAATGCATTGTCGATGGATTTTACCATGAATCCATCAATATCTGATGAAATCCATTTGAAAACGCGTGATCTTTTTATCGCGCTATCAGCATATCGATCTGTCTAACCGGCATGCTTAACTTTCCCAATCAATAGGCCAAACCTAAGGATCGATATGCTGAACTACCAATAAAAATCTCAGCGAATCTTTTATTTTCCATATGAGATTCTATAAGATAAAGTCTCAGTTTTAATTCAAATAACCCAATAGAATAATTTATCTAATCAAAACAACTTTATCTAAATAATTTCTAGGAAAATAAATGAATTCTTAACAATTCTACAAGTTTATCTAGATTTAATTTATTCAAAATTAAATCAACTGATAAAAGACAATAATTATTTGATCTCGATAATTCAATAAGTTTATCTTGAATTAATTTTGTGACAAAATTAATTCAACTGATAAACAGACATGAATTATTTGATTCTTTTGAGTTTCAACCAATCTAATAAATTTGACATATGTCACCAATTATTGGAAAAGCACGCCGATTGTTACAAGAATTTTGTGAGCTAGCAAAGGAGACCAAATGGACCTATATAGTTCAAGCTCTCGATAATTATGAAACCCAATATCCCAGATATACATTTTATAATTTTCAACTCCAACGCTACTCCACTAAAAGCTTGGAGCTGCACTCTCGAACTATATAGAATTACAAAGCCCATATAGCTAAGTCTTTATGACATATCATAATGTATCGTATCCCCATAGGATTATCCACAATCGGCTTAAGGACAAGTTCTGTCTTACCTTCTCGATTATTTTTTATCTTACATTCTATTTTCTCACCATCGAAAAACTTACCATCTAAAGATGATATACTACTCAAATACACCTACGTATCCAAATGGTTGAGCGCTTCAGTTTTTCAATTATAGGATAATGCATATGAGAGGATATCACTACTCCTAAAGAGGAGCTATGGATTCCAAATCTATGAATAACAGGTCTATGCTATCAAGAGTCATGCCTCCAACCTACCGGCATGCATACCACTATTAAAATATAGGTGTCACCCTTTGGTACATCAAAAGACAGAAGTCAAGACAACAGGCCCACTATTCATCTTAAGATTAATATACAATACAAATAATTGTCTAAAGTGAATTGATTTACTGAGATAAAATTATTAATCCAAATCAATTCACTTTATGTCCCGATCCAACACATCGTCACCTGTGACAACGTGCCAATGTCTCTATTCATGGAGTCCACGTCTGATGGTCAAGCTAAACCATCTTCCAATAAGGATATAGACAACATAACAATCTTTATATGAATAAAGAGCCCAACTTTATTCCATTGATTGTGGATCTTATGATTTAGACCGTCACCTTAAGAATCGTGTCTTCCACAAAATCTGTCAATCATATGCCCAATTCTTAAAGGTTTAGACCGACAGTCTTAGACTATTGTTTGCTTAACATACATTCAACAAATATGAATGTAAAGAGGACAAGATTTTGTATATAAATAATGAATGAATTCTTTATTGATAAAAATGTCTCCAAAAACATATTATATTTTTACTCCTTAGCACATACACATCTAACAATCTCCCATTTGCACTAAGTGAGTAAATATAATAAGTATCGCATCCCCATAGCTTCCACATGTCTCTCAAAGACTCTCCCAATAAGTGTCTTTGTAAATGGATCAGCTAAATTATCCTTTGATGCAATTTTGCACATCGTAACATGCTTGCCCTCGACGAAGTCCTTTATCACATGATACTTCCGATAAATATGTTTACTCTTCTTGTGAAATCTTGGTTCCTTAGCATTAGCTACCGCTACACTGTTATCATAGTACAGTGATACCGCCTTACCATATGAGGAACTACCTCAAGATGCCCAAGAAACTTGCGCAGCCACACTGCTTCTTTCGAACCATCACTAGCTGCCATATACTCAACCTCCATCATTGAATTCAAAGTGAAATCTTGCTTCACACTTCTCCAATTGATGGCATCGCCGCCCAGAGTAAACACAAAACCTGAAGTCGATCTCCTAGAATCCAAACAGGATTGAAAATCCGAGTCAGTATATCCTAGAGGAGTTAAGTCCTTACCTGAATATACAAGCATATACCCTCGAGTCCTTCTTAGGTACTTGAAAATATGCTTTACCGCAATCTAGTGATTCGGTCCCAGATCCACCTAAAATCGACTTACAATCCTGACTGCATAATAAATATCCGGTCATATGCAAAGCATAGCATACATGAGACTACCCACTGTCGAAGCATAAGGCACTTTCTTCATGTATTCTCTTTCTTCCTCAGACTTTGGAGAGTCTTTCTTAGAAAGAGTAATTCCAAACCTAGACAGTTGCCTACCTTTCTTGGAATCCTACATTGCAAACCTCCTGAGAATTTTATCTATGTAGCCGGCCTAGGACAAAGCTATCATTTTGTTCTTTCTATCCCAAAAGATCCGGATACTAAGAACAACATTAGCCTCACCCAAGTCCTTCATGTCAAACTGCTTGGTCAACCATAATTTGATCGATGACAATGCCCCAATGTAATTGCCAATTAGCAAAATGTCATCTACATAGAGCAACAAAAAAACCTCTTTCCCATCCTTAATGTGTTTGTAAACACATGGCTCATCCATATTTTGTGAGAACCTATAAGTCTTGATCACTTGATCAAATCTTATGTTCTAAGAATAGGAAGCCTACTTAAGTCCATAAATTGACTTTAGTAGTTTACAAACCTTACCCTTTTAACCCTTGACTTTGAACCTGTCTAGTTGTTCCATATAAATGGACACATCAAGATAGCCATTTAGAAAAGCCATCTTGACATCCATCTGTTAAATCTCGTAGTCAAGAGTGGCAGCTATGGACAAGAGATTTCGGATGGATTTAAGCATGGCTACAGGCGAAAAGGCTTCCTCGTAACTGATTCCTTCCTTTTGCATGTAACCTTTAGGTACTAGTCTAGCCTTAAAGGTTTTGACCTTTCCATCCACTCCTTTTTTTTCTTTTGTAGATCCACTTACATCCTATGGGTTTTACCCCTTCGAGAAGATCCACAAGCTCCCAAACCCGATTAGTCTCCATAGACTTCATCTCTGTGTTCGTGGCCTTTGTCTAGAGTTTCAAATCAACATCCTTCATAACCTCTGCATAAGTATAAGGATCTCTGTCATGTTCATCCAGTTCAGCCAAGAAGGTCTCACCATTGAAACTATACCTTTCAGGTTGACGCTTGATCCTCCCACTACGCCGAAGCCCCTTAGGTCGTTGTTCAAGTTCGTTTGGTTTTTCTACGCTAGATGAAACGGTTTCATTCAAAACCTCCAAAGTGATTGAATCACTCCTTAACTCCTCAAGCACTACTTTGGTTCGAGACTTAATGCCGCCCATGTAACTGTCCTTAAGGAAAGTTTCATTAGTTGAAACCACCACTTTATTTTCCTTTGGGTTATAGAAATAATCCCCTTTAGTCCCTTTTGGATATCCTACAAATACACAAACTCTGAATGTGCTTCCAACTTATTCGCATCCTTAAACAAGATATGAACAAAACATCCACATATGCGAATATGGTTTAAGGATGCCTTCTTCCCTGTCCACAATTCATGAGGAGTTTTAGGTATCGATTTTGAAGGCATGTTGTTCAGAAGATAAAATGTAGTTTGTAGTGTATATCCCTAAAAAGATAAAGGCAGTAATGAATAACTCATCATGTACCTAACCTTGTCTGATAAAGTCCTATTTCTTCTCTCTGCTATGCCTTTCTACTGTGGAGTTCCTGGCATAGTCAAATGGTATAAAATCCCATTCTCTAGCAAGTGTCCTATGAACTCATCAGAAAGGTATTCTTCACCTCGATCCGATTGAAGTGCCTTTATGGCTCTACCTAATTGGCTTTCCACTTCAGCCTGAAACTCCCTAAATTTGTCATAAGTTTCGCTTTTGTGGTACATTAGGTAAACATACCCATACCTTGAGTAATCATCAATGAAATTGACGAAATACTCATACCCTCCTTGTGCTTGAATGTTCACCGATTCGCAAACATCACTATGCATAAGTTGTAGAATCCCTTCGACCCTATTGCCCTTAGACTTGAATAGTCTTTTGGGCATTTAATCCTTCAAACAAGATTCACATTGAGGTATAGATTCCACCTTAAGTGACTTAAAGGTCCATCCCTTACCAACCTTTGAATCCTATTCAGGTTAATTGTCACACTCGGGAGTACGGGAGGTGACATGGCAGGTTAATTAAGCTATTAAGTATAAATTTAGTTAAGCCATGAGTTTAAGAATTCAAATTAATTATGAAAAATGTGATAATTTAAATCCTTTTTAACAAATATTATAATCATTTAATAAAAAATAAGAATAATGAAGCAAACAATAGAAAATGATAATAAAAATAATAAATAAAGAAAGTATAAGAATGTGAGTTGGGTCCCACTGACCTACATCTTGTGCACACACATAGTACCGACAATATTAAATAAAACCATAATCCAAAATAAAGAGAGAAAGTTAGAGTAATACATGCCTTGATTTTATATTCAAATAACCTACTTGGTACTCCTACTTTTCAAATGTTCTGTCTGTGGACTCTTCTTTGATCCTAAACTGAAATCCACCTAGAAGGGGAAAAAGATTTAAAAACAAATAAAACATAAGCGAAGGGCTCAGTAAAACTATATTTTAAAAACACATAATTTCAAATGGAAAATTTCATTATTTAGCAAATTATTTAGAAAATATACTTAAATAAATAAATAAATAAAATTCAATAAAATTAACCTTACTAAAACCGTTTATTGGTCGACCATAAAGAATATCATTTTCTTTTCTTAGGCAAACCACATATGCAACACCACTGTAGTGGCCCAGCTAGGTTTCGAGACCTGCCCCCAAGGTTGCACGCTACACGACCGGATCTCTGATATGGCATCATGCCTGTCTATATGTTTCTATTAGTTATCAAAAATCTCTTTTTACCAAGTATTTTTATTTACATTCATTATGAGGTTTGTTATGGAAATCACCTCGATCTACCGTTTAAGAAAACAATCAATGAAAATCCCTTTTCTTAATCCATCATTGAAAACATTCTTGATAAAATTCCCTTTAAAGCCAAATTATTTTAAAAACTAGGTTACCAAGAAAAGGGATAAAAGTCCTACCTCAGTACTCGTACTAGTGTCCCATACCGTAATCCCGGTCCGCTACACGTTAGCTCCGCGGAAACATGAACAACCTTAAATGTATAATAATTAAGTCTATTAGTATCTAGCTTAAGATATCCCATGTTGCTAAACTATTTCATGGTGTCCTAGTGTGCCATTTGTATTTACAAAATCATTTTACAAAGTTAAAATCTCAATCGGGGTTCAAAATAGTAAAAACGGGTGAAAGATAACAAAATTTCACCATGCCCTATTAGCCTGCCGGTCTCCCTGGTTCGGCCGATAGAACTGTATAGTTCGGCCTACTAGTCGTATGAATCTGGCCTGCCAAACCTATGAATCCGGCTTGTCGAACACGATGTTTGGCCTGTCAAACTAGAAAATTTTAGAATTTTTCAAGCACGGGTTCTTGGCCTCCCTGAGCTCAAATCCTCATTTCAACCTGTTTTTCTTAGTTCTCAAGCATGGAAAACATCTATAGATGATAGAAAAACATTATAAAACACTTTTGAACTAAATTAAACATGCTTTGCACAATGATTTTAAAAAATTTTGAAAATAGAGAAAAATAAAGAAAAATAGAAAATCTTGATTGAAATCTATTTTTCTTCAAACTAAGCTTAGATTCTAGTTATTCTAAGTTACTCTAACTTAGATTAAAGGTTTTCTAAGCCCAAATAAGCTTAGATTTCAAAATGCTAAGAAAATTGAAAAATTAAAAAAGTTTTAAAATTTTAAAACTAACCTCAGATCAAAGCTTTAAATTGAAGTTGTGGTTGCTAAATCACATTCCCAAGCCTTCAATTGACTAAAGATTGAAGTTTAAACTCAAAAATTTTTGAATCAAAAGAGAGAGAAAAGAGAGAGAGTGAGGCAAAGAAAGAGAGCGTGAAACGGAAAAGAGAGAGAATGAGAGAGAATGAGAATGAGAGGGAGAAAGTAAGGGGAAGAAATAAATAGGGAGAGGGAGAGTAAAACCAATGAAGAAAAATCCTGTGCCGTCCACGGTTTTGTAAAAGGACGTGGTTGGCATTTGACAAATTATTTTGTTCTAAAATTCAAAATAACAAATAAAATAACTAAAATCATTTAAAAATTAATTTGATTAGAAAATCTTTACAAAACACTTAGATTAAAATTAAACAACAAGTTGGCATACTATTACACTATTTTACACACTAATAATACTTAATTAAATTTCGGGGCATTACATTAATATGACCAAGGCGTAAATGCCAAAGATAAGTCTTATTAGAGTGAGAAGTTTTAAGTCTCTTAGAGTTATTATCATTCATCTCAGCATTAAGTAGTAAGTCTGTCTTAAGTTTGATAAAATATAGATTATTTTGCATCCATCCAAAACAAATAAAAGATTTGTTTTTACGAATCATCACTTTATTATTAAAATAAACCAAATAGGAGTCTTTAAATAAACAAGCTATAGAAATTAAATTCCTTTTAAATTTAGGAACATAAAAACAACCTCGCAAAATTAAATTCTTATAATTATTAAAATAAAGATGGGCGTCTCCCACTGCTTTTGCTAAGACCAAGGATCCATCGTCTATCCGAAGCGTGAAGTCTTCATAAAGTAGACTTCTCGTTTCTTTGGACCCCTATAGAGAAACACAAACATAATTAGTTGCACCGGAATCTATGACCCAAATGTCACTGGATTCCTCAGCTAAGCAAGTTTTTAAATATAAAAGATCACACCTACCTCCTTTGGAAAGGAAGTCCTTTTAATGCTTCTTGATGTGCTCGATCTTCCCGTAGAAGAAGCACTTTAGCGTCTTCTTCTTCTTCTTCTTGCTCTTGTTGTTAGCAAGAATAGAGAAGACTTCCCATTCTTGGACCGTTGTTTGTTTCCATTACTAGAATTGGGATTGGAACCAGAAGCAGTTGCCAAATTGGCCTCTCCACCCATAGGAGACTCCTTGATCAGTAGTTCAAACTCCTGTAACTACTTCAATAATTTTGTTAAGGTCATATCCCACCTATTGCTCAAATTAAATATAGCTCTAAACAAAATAGATTCCTTTTACAGAGTCTCAAAGACCATAGTCATCTAAGTTTAGTATCAATGTCAGCTCCATTGGTTTGTGCCTCAGTGAGGTAAGCCATGACCAACATCATGTGCTCCTTTACAGATGTCCCCGGCCTCTGCTTACAGTTAAGAAGTTTCTAAAGCGCTCCTTGCCACTTAGTTAAGGCCTGGCCTCCAAACATGTCTTATAGGTTATCCAAGATCTACGTAGCAGTCTCATAATCCTCATGTTAAGCTTGCAGCACGTTATTCATGCTAGGCATAACACAATAGCGGGCTTGATCATTTGCATCTTTCTAGTGATCATATGCTCGAAATTGATCCTTGGTGGAATCTCCCATAGGCTCGGGATGACAAGAGGTTGTCAGCATAAATTTTAGTTTCTCAAAGGAAATGATGATATCTACGTTTTGTTTCCAATCATTATAATTCTCTCTGCTTAATTGATTTTTGTCAAGTAACGAAGATAAAGCATTTTTAGACATTTTTAATCTACAATAAAGAATCATATACCAAACATAAGCAAACATACCATAATAATTTAGTAAGATAACACAATCATGCAAAAACATACAAATGTGTTTATGTGTCAAAACCTTGAAATATCACAACCTTACAATGATAATTCCTAACTTAGAATTCAACAAACTCCTAAGGAAGTTATGCCAAATTCAATCAGGAACACGGATCCCCTCTTGATTAATATATGCCTTCCAGGAACTGTATGATCCAGCACATATTAATAATTGTTTCTTTGGCTATTAATTTTAATAACAAAGCTCCTAGGGGAGGTTAATAATAAAATTAAAATGAGTATATAACTATAATTTTCATATTTTATCCATGATTTATTATCACCACCTAGGGGTGTGCAATCATAAATCATGCTAAAATATCCTATCCTCTCGGAGACCTAATATGGTACATGACAGAAATCCCTTTCTTTGGGTCAGGACCACCATGTTCTTCTTATGGACCAACGATGGAGACCTTAGGTCCTCTCTTCAAAAACCTTCTCTCACTCAATCTTTTGAAATCAAGATTTTATTTTAAAGAAGACATGCATGAACATTTTTAGTATGAGCGACACTCCCTATTCTATATGACGTGTTATCAATATACATGGCAAATCACATTATAATGCAGACAAGCAAAGCAATTAAGCAAGCTACAAGCAAAATAATAATAAATAACTATAACATTATGGTTCCACCCTAGAGAATAGAAAAACAAAGATTACAAGAGGATAATCGAAACATTTTATTGATTCTTCATCCTTAAATCTTCAAGTTGTATCCTTCTTCATATAATGCCCATCTTTAAGTCTTCAATCCCGTATGAATTGAATACTCCATATTTACAATCATATCCAAATTTAATGTTTCTCAAAATTGTCCCAAAAATAAAATAAAATTGCACCTTTTCTGGCAAAATTTCTACCTTTTTGCCGACAAGCCGATCTAGGTGATCGGCTTGCCAGTCATGACCCTACAGTCTGTCGATCTTCGATTCATGACAAGTCGGCCTGCCAAACCAGAAGTTCAGCCTACTAAACCTTACGTTTGGCCTACCTGCGACCATCGGCCTACTGAACTAGATGGTTCGGCATGCTGACCAAGCAGAAACCACCCTTTTTAGAAAATACAGTTTCTTATGTAATTTATCAATTTTATTCCTAACAATTCAAAAACATAAAATTAGAGACTCAAGAAATACCTAGGGATGCTATCATCCATCTTCTAGATTCGCTTCTAGATCTGTCTTCTCCAAATGATTATTTAATTACTAAAATTCTTACAAATTTAAAATTAAATAATAATTCCTAGACGGAGATGTTAGTCTGCCATCTAATTACATGAAAAACGTTGATACACATTCTAACCTTTAAGGAACCATAACTGGTATAAATTAATTAATTAATAATTAATTAAATAATAATTTAATCAATCATAATTAATTAATAAGCATTCACCATATAATCCATGACAACATAAAATAATATAGAAACCCTAGAGTCCAACTCTCTATAGAATTAAATTCAAGCATAGGAGAGATCAAGATCATATAATTTATACATATAACATCAACATAAACTCGTAAATTTACGTAAAAACCATGGCTTTGATACCAATTGTTGGAAAAATAATACGCAACAGAATTTTTAAAATTTTTATATCAAAATTTTTTGTAAAACGCAAGTTTGACATGCTATATGGATAAATTAACCAAATCTTACTAACCTTGTAAATGTAGAAAAAGCTTCCTCAATTAATGAAGAGAAGTAACATTCTATAAGGACCTCAACCAATTGGCCTTTTTTGTTATTCTCTATCCACGATTGGAATGAGTGTGGGCTTACACATACAGCTATTCCACTAGGTGACTCTCCTTCTAACCAATTGAGAGAACCCAAAGCTAGTGTTTGTGATTTGTGAAAAAGAGCTCTCAGGGATTTTAGAATCTCACCAGTAGAGTTTCACTCTTAATCTCTCAATTGATCTAAATAATAATGAGACTTGCTCCCTTTTTATAGAGGTTGGGCCCAGGAGTCAGTCGTTATCAGATAATGCTTCAAAATTCAAATAAGAATCAAATTCGGATAAATATCTAATGAAAACCATTTGAAAATGAATGATCTTTTTATCGCACAATCGGTATGCCGATCTGTCTAACTAGCATGCTGAACTTACCCCATTGGCAGGTCGAACCTGAGGATCAGCATGCCGAACTGCCAATAAAAATCTCAATGAATCTTTTATTTTCCACCCAAGATTCTATAAGATAAAATCTCAGTTTTAATTCAAATAATCCAATAGAAAAGTTATCTAATCAAAACAACTTTTCTAGATAATCTCTAGGAAAATAAATGAATTCTTGATAATTCTACAAGTTTATCTAGATTTAATTTATTCAAAATTAAATTAACTAATAAATAGACAAGAATTATCCGATCTCGATAATTCAACAAGTTTAGCTTGAATTAATTTTGTCACAAAATTAATTCAACCGATAAATAGACATGAATTATTTGATTCTTTCGAATTTCAACCAATCTAATAAATTTGACATAAGTCACTAATTATTAAAAAAGCACGCCGTATCGTTACAAGATTTTTGTGAGCTAGCAAAGGGGACCAAATGGACCTATATGGTTCAAGCTCCTGATAATTATGAAACCCAATATCCCAGATATACATTTCATAATTATCAACTACAATGCTACTCTACTAAAAGCTCGGAGCTGTAATCTCGAATTATATAGAATTACAAAGCCCATATAGCTAAGTCTCCATGACATATCATAATGTATCGTATTCCCATAGGATTATCCATAATCGGCTTAAGGACAAGTTTTGTCTTACCTTCTCAATTATTTTTATCTTACGTTCCATTATCTCACCATTGAAAAACTTACCATCTAAAGATGATATACCACTCGGTTGTGCCTATGTATCCAAATAATTGAGCGTCCAGTTTTCTAATTACAGGATAACACATATAAGAGGATATCACTACTCCTAAAGAGGAGCTATGGATTCCATATCTATGAATAACAGGTCTACGCTATCAAGAGTTATACCTCTAACGTACCAGCATGTATGCCACTATTAAAATGTGGGTGTCACCTTTTGGTACATCAAAAGACACAAGTCAAGACAACAGGCCCACTATTCATCTCAAGATTAATATACAATACAAATGATTGTCTAAAGTGAATCAATTTGTTGAGATAGAATTATTAATCCAAATCAATTCACTTTATGTCCCTATCCAACACATTGTCACCTATGACAACATACCAATGTTTCTATTCATGGAGTCTACTTCGATGGTCAAGACAAACCATCTCTCAATAGGGATCTAGACAACATAACAATCTTTACATGAATAAAGCGCCTAACTTTATTCCCTTGATTGCAGATTTTATGATTTAGACCGTCACCTTAAAAATCATGTCTTCCGCATAATTTGTTCATTATATGGCCAATTCTTAAAGATTTAGACCGACCGTCTTAGACTATTATTTGCTTAACATACATTCAACAAATATGAACATAAAGAGGATAAGATTTGGTATATGAATTCTTTATTGATAAAAATGTCTCCAAAAACATATTACATTTTTACTTCTTAGTACATACATGTCTAATAGCTTGTACCTTTGAACCCTGTTGTGTATATATAAAAGAAATATTTATATAAAAAAAGTTATAGCCATATTCAAAGCAATGCATTTATTGTTTAAATAATGAAAGACGAATAGTCTACATACTTGATAACACGCAAAAATGCATGTTTTATAAGGTTCAAAATAATTTATTTAGCATTTTATTTGTTATTAAATCCTCTAGCTAAGCATTTTTTGTGTGTCTAGGATTTTTAATATGTTATCTGTAAAATATGTTTAATTAAAAATTTTTATTGTGTTTTTATGTTTAATTAGAGTTTTGAAATTTTTTAGAATTATTTTCTTAAGTATACTTAATTTTTGTAAATTAGAATTAAAATCAAAAGTTAAATTAAGTTTTAGTTTGAGTTTTATTTTGATTTTGAATGTGAATTTTAGTTTTAATTTTAATGTGGGCTTTTAATTTTGAAACTTAGTTTTATGTTAAATAAGTACTAAAAATATTTATTTAATTTTAGTAATTTTTATTTGGTAAAATAATTAGTTTCAATAACAGAAGACAATAGTGCAAGGAAACATAAAGATAGGGGCCTTTAATCTAGTGCGATTGGTTTGGATTCGTGCATCCAAAGGCTGAGACAGTCAAGCCTCTTTCATTTTCTCAGTTGTGCTACATTAAATCCCATTCCAAAGCTGAGTTTTGAACTAAATTCGCCAATGGATAACAACTGTTCTCATCAATCTCATTTTGTCTTCCGTTTTCAAGCAAATGGCTTAAAGAATCAATCATTAAATTACCTACCCTTAGACTATTATATTTTATTATAAATGTCTATGTTGTTTGCAAGTTCACCTGGAAATGATTGTTCATTAAAAATACAAAGGCAATGCCTTCAGTGAAAGTAGTTTTTTTTAAACAGTTTTTAGGGGGAGAGCCGAATGGCTCTCCATTATTCTGAGCTTTTGTTATTTAAGTTAAAAAAATAAAATAAATAAGTAGTATTTGTAAATATTTTTTGAGAGTTTAGATATTCCGTCTAAAGGTGGATCCGTCATACTGTTCAAAAAATATTTGGTCAATTCTAAACTCTATTTGTAATAATTTAATCTTTGTTTTAATATCAATGTTTATGTGTTTGTTTATTTTTATTTTTTGTTGTTAAATAATTTTTATAATCATGTGTTGCTAAATTGTTAGTCTAGAGGACTATTGACCTTAGTTGGACTTATGTTTAGGAAAATGACTTAGATTGGTACACTTTAAATACCGAATTCATTTATTTGTGTTTTTGTTTTTTTTTTAATGTAATGCCTTCAGTTACCGGATCACTAAATAAAGATTTTTGTATTTAGAGTTAGTGCTCAATAGGGCAGGGTTTTGAATACATGTTCAGGAAACATATTGTAGAAAATTATAAGAGTCAAGAGACCTATATGTTAGACATGTATGCCCTAAGGAGTAAAAATGTAATGAGTTTTTGAAGACATTTTTATAAATAAAGAATTCATTTATTATTCATATACCAAATCTTGTCCTCTTTACGTTCATATTTGTTGAATGTATGATAAGCAAACAATAGTCTGAGACTGTCGGTCTAAACCTTTAAGAATTGGGCATATGATGGACAGATTATGCAGAAGACACGATTCTTAAGGTGACGGTCTAAATCATAAGATCCGCAATCGAGGGAATAAAGTTGGGCGCTTTATTCATGTAAAGATTGTTATGTTGTCTATATCCCTATTGGGAGATGGTTTGTCTTGACCATCGGAGGTGGACTCCGTGAATAGAAACATTGG
>CAMOHE010027664.1:0-18244 GCA_946598075.1 Artocarpus hirsutus | reverse complement strand
CGACATCTATATAGATGTCGTTAATTATTATTTCAAATGTCGTTAATGGTATCTTTGTTGGAGATGTCGTTGCTTTTCAACGACATTTAAAAACTACATGTCGTAAATAAGATGTCGTTAAATATAATTTTTCTTGTAATGTGTGTAGCTTCATCCCTAATAATGCAATATTTTTCAGCATTAGATCCTAATCCAACATACTAGTACGAATTTAATACAGGAGAATACATAAAAATTTAACTATGGAGTATTGATGTTCAATATATATATATATATCTATATATATTTATATACAAGCGTTGGTAATGTTACTATGGATGCATTTTACTATAACTCTCCAAATTTATAAATAAAATATCCAAATTGGAAAGTTCGCCTTGTGGAACTTTTCTTGTCCAAAGTTGAATGGAAAAGTCATCTCAAAGTGGTTGAGTCGTACGTGAAAAAATATCCATAATCTATTTGACTGATTAGTAATTGGTCCAATTATTTCATTAATTCATTAAAAGATAAAACTTCTCTTCTTTTTTTTTTTAATAAAAAAGAATTTTCTTTTTTCTTTTTTTTTTTTTTTGAGTGAAGCTATAGACTTTTCCCTAAGCTTGAAATTGAAGACAATTTTGCGGAATAATCAAACCATAAAAAATCTTATTGTCGTCGTCTATATTAATGCACTTGTACAACCACATCTGTTCCACGAGTACTATGGAACCAAAAATGGCTTTCTCACATTACTATTTTCTTTTAACCCTTTTCTCTACTTTTGTGGTTGGAGGGTTTGCTAAGCTTACTCCAACATTTTACGATGAAACTTGCCCCCGTGTCACCACCATTGTCCGTGGTGTCATTAAGGGGGCTCTGCAGACCGATCCCCGTATCGCTGCCAGCCTTCTTCGTCTTCATTTCCATGACTGCTTTGTCATTGTATACACCGCGCGCTTCCTTTTTACACACACAATTCTCATCTGCTTTTATTAGTTTTCCTTATTCCCTACTAACACTTATCTACCTCTCTCGATATAGATCGTCTATGTCTATAAATCTTGTTCTGCAGCGATCTTTTTGTTGCTTATTTGGTTACCTTTTTGTTATTAGTACGTACACAATATACACACACATGTATGTATGTATATGTGTGTGTATGTAGAGCCTTGAGTCTAATTATGCTTGTATACATGAAAACAAAATTTAGGCCATTTACCATTTGTGTACGTGCAAACGTATCTATAGAGTTACCTTTTTGTTTGTACGTACACGATATTAGGAGTACCAGAAGCTTTAGGTCGTTAATTTTGGTGACGATTTCTTATAGATTTAGCTCTACTTAGTAAATATTATAATTACTTAATTTGTACTTGAACCAAAAATTTGGACAGCAACTATTCTCAAACTAGTTACAAGTGCACCAATTTATAAAAGCCAAATATGTGCATGTGCAAGATAGTGGCCCCTTTTTCTTAAATTTTTATTGAAAATGTTCGTCCATTTTTTTCAATAGTGTATAAAATCTACAAATTTGCATATAAATAATCATGGTACAGTCAAATTTTAAATTGAATTTCACGCGCTTAAATTAAAAGTATTTTATGAGTGCATAATTTTGATTATTAATTAGAATTAATTGTCAATTATAATTGACTTCATTAATTATTATGTATATGTTTAGGGTTGTGATGGATCGCTTTTGTTGGACAACACTGCTACGATAGAGAGCGAGAAGGAAGCAATTCAAAATAACAACTCAGTTAGAGGTTTTGATGTAGTGGATGACATCAAGACTGCACTGGAGAATGCCTGTCCTGGCATAGTCTCATGTGCAGATATTCTTGCCATCGCAGCTGAGGAATCTGTGTATTTGGTAAGTAATACTTATCGATATAACACACGCATCTGTATGTTAAGTGCTGCAGAAAAATTTCGTATATGTGATATGATGTTAAAACTTTAAAGAAAGGGTAATATTTGAAGAGCGGTTTAGGTATATTTCAAAATTATACATTTAATTTTTGAATTCATCAAATATGTATTTTTTACATTAGATTTAATATACAAATCTTTATATATTATCTCAGTCAATAATTAATTTTGACATTTAAAAAAACCAAATTATACTTAAAAGAAGAGAAAAAAAATTAAAATTTTGAAAATTTGAAGGGAAAAAACACTAAAAAAACCATTTTGAGAAATTTTTTTGTTATTTTTTAGATCAAAACTACAAATGTAAAGTTTTTATTTAGTTTTTTATCCTTTCTATTTTAGGGGTATTTTGGAATATTTAGATCAAACTCAAGGATTGACATTGAAAATCTATAGATTTATATGTTAAATTTAATGTATAGGTGTACATTCAATGAGATAAAAATCGAATGTATTATTTTTAAATAAACATAAAACTAAAGGGTATAAAAAAGTGAATTCCCCTATTTTCAATATTATAAGAAACACAAACGGATGATTAAGTACAATGTGCTACATGTTGATTGTAATAGAGAAATTTGACGAACTTGGTAAAGTACATTAATTAAGAATTGCTATAAGAATATCTCACTCCCTTATATAGTAATTAAATATTTTAATTAATTAGACTATCTTTAAATTTGAGTAAATTATCACTTTTTCACTATCACTATTATATTATACTATTTTTTCTCCATTTAATTCATACCATTTATCCTAACTTAAAAAAGCTAAAATACCCTTAGATAAATATATTTGCCTAACCCTTACTCAAAATACTTGAAAACAATCATGTCTTTTATACTCACTAGAAGTCATATGTTTCAAACTTTTCTTATAGAAGTGGAATATTAAAAAGCAACAACACAAAAGTGAAATTCTCATGTTGGTCCTTAATTTTTCGTTTGCAGTGAGTGTTAAAAAGCAATAACACTACATTGAAATTCTCAAATTGACCCTTAATTTTTTGGTTGCAGTCAGATGGTCCATCCTGGGCTGTCCCATTAGGAAGAAGGGATAACTTAATAGCAAACCGAACCCTTGCCAATGAAGCCCTTCCAAATCCCGGTTTAACACTTGATGAACTAAAAGACAATTTCTTAAACCAAGGCCTCGACTCTACTGATCTTGTTACACTCTCAGGTAAGACTTTTTTTTCCCTATTCTACTTTGACTTTTTGCAAGTCTAGTAAGTTACGTGGTATAACTAGCTAGTTCAGGGATAACCATGCCACATATATTTACCTAATCCGTTAAAGAGGTATACAACTTTGCAAGAATGAGTTTTTATTTTTATTTTTTTTTCCTATCCTGATAATACTTGTATTTGTTTAAGTCTTAGAAATAAAATTGTTTTCAATTTTTATTCTTGGTTGAATTTTTCCCTTCCCTAGCCTTTTTTTTTTGGGGTAGAATAGTAAAAGGTTCTAATTAATTGTTAAAGGTCCTTAACCTTTGACTTTAATGATATATATTTTTAATTAATTAAAGGTTCTAATTAATCATTATTGTGAACATAAGATCCATATATAATAGCAAAAAAAGGAAAAAAGGCAGAGTTTTGATTTATCATTCAAACTACAAACAATAAAAACTCACCTATTATAACATGCGTGTTGAATTATTTTAGCGTTAGAACTTTTTTTTCAAACACCGTAATACTCTCACATGCAATTCTAGACATTTTACCAAGGGCTTTGACATGTATTTCCCATGTCATCATCTTTATAGGTGCTCACACATTTGGGCGAGCTCGATGTTTGACTTTTAGTTACCGACTATACAACTTCAACAACACTGGCGGCCCTGATCCCACGCTGAACACGACACTCTTACAAACCCTCAGGCAGATATGCCCTGAGGGCGGCAATGGCAGCGTCATAACCTATCTTGATCAGACAACTCCAAATGCCTTCGACAACAAGTATTTCTCCAATCTCCAAAAAAGAAAAGGACTTCTCCAAAACGATCAAGAACTGTATTCAACTAGTGGAGCCGACACTACTCCCATTGTTGACCACTTCATTGCCGATCAGAATGCTTTTTTTGATAGCTTTGTGGCATCAATGATCAAGATGGGGAATATTGGAGTTTTGACTGATACGCAAGGAGAGATCAGGATGAATTGCAGAAAGGTTAATGGAGATATAAGTGGAATATCAAGTGGTGGTTTGGTTGCAGAGTACTAAGGAGACATTATTATAAGATCATGACTTAATGAAATGTACGACTTGATTAGCATCATGAGTACTACAAATAAGCTGTATACGAAGCATGATATCATGATCAATAACTATTATCATGATCTGGCGTATGTTTTACAAAAAAATCTTCAAACTACAAAATTTAATGGTTAATATATCTGATTACAATTATGATGCTATTATTATTGTGGCAGAGCTAGCTTTCAATTCTTGTGGGTACAAATTAAGACAATTTTTCACCTTCATGAAAATCTGTTATAATTTCTTTGCAAATACTTGTCTTAATTAATCCACAAAAATTTCAACAATATTACGATTATTATCAAGACTTGGTGTGTGTTGAAACAAAAAATCTTTCAACTGCAAAATCTTTGGTAACTTAGTTAAAACTTAATTTCAATTATTACAATGTAATGATCTCAATACTACAATGTAAAGCAAAAGTCTACTATAGTGGTAAACTCTTACATATTACAATATTTTGGTTCTAAAAGAGATTGAACTATACTGCCAGTAATTAGAGAAGATGATTTGTGGAAAGAAACTGGGAAAGAATGTAATCAACAAAATCTTGTTCTCTGTTATTTTGGCTTGTACATAGTTACCTGTATTTATAACTACATGCTTTTTAACAATAGTAAACTGAAGAACTAACTAGAGTAAACTAGTTGATCACAATAGTTAACTGACAAAAGTTAGCTAACTAACTATGTAACAAACTAACTGTGTATAACAAACTAACTGTAACTAATTGTATAGTGATATTAGATCCTAACACACCCCCCCACCTCTCAAACTGAGTGTATGAAGGTCTTCAACATTGAGTTTGCTACGTATAGCACTAAACTTGGAACTGGAACATGCTTTAGTAAACACATAAGCAAGTTGATCAAGAGAGGGAACATGAGGCACTTCTAGCTTCTTTTACAAGACTTTTTTCCCTAACAAAATAGAGATCTATCTCTATGTGTTTGTTTCTAGCATGTAAGCTAGGATTAGCTGCAATCATTATTGTGCTAAGGTTGGTTTATGTCTAATAGGATTTGAGTTCTATAAGAAGTAACTAAATCCATGTGATTTGAAAAACTATGGTTGCTAAGCTTTGATATTCTACTTCTGTTAAAGATCTCGAAATAGTGTGCTGCTTTTTGGATGCCCAAGTTACTAAGTTCTTCCCAAGAAATACACAAAACCCAGTTGTGGATCTCCTATCTTCAAGATCTGATGCCTAGTCAACATCATAGAATCCCACTATATTGAGTTCTAATTTAGGAGCTTTTGTGAGATGTAAGCCATAAGATAAAGTGCCAGCCAAGTATCTCAAAATACGTTTTACTATATGCCAATGAGCTTCTAGGGGTGCTCGCATATACTAACAAACTTTGTTGATAGAGAATGCTAACTCTGGCTTTGTGACTGTTACATATTGTAGTGCTCCAACTACACTTTTTATATAGAGAGACATTTTCAACAAGATCACTTCCATAGGAGAGAAGTTTCTCATCAGTGGTCATAGGTGCTGTAACTGCTTTGGCATATTGCATTTTTACTCGACATAGGAGATTTGTTACATATTTTGTTTGAGTAAGGAGAAGACCATTATTGGTATGATGTACTTGAATGCCTAAGAAGTAATCAGGTGAGCATAAGTCTTTGAGGGCAAAGGCATGATGCAACTCAGTAATTATATTTTGCACTATGCTAGGATTAATCCTTGTAACTAGGATGTCATCTACATAAACAAGTATGTACACTGTGGCATAAGCATCTTCACAAATGAACAATGAATGCTCAGTCCTAGTAGTTGTCTTACTCAGTTTATCAAACCAGGCACATGGTGCCTACTTTAATCCATATAATGCTTTTTGTAGTTTACAAACTAGATGACTGGAGGTGGGATCCACAAAGCCTGTAGGTTGTTCCCTATAAACTTCTTCTTATAATTCACCATTCAAAAAGGCATTGCTGACATCCAGTTGTCTTACTATCTAACTTCTGCTTAGGGCCACTGTAAGAACAATCTTGATTGTTGTAGGTCTAACAACAAGACTGAAGGTTAGTAAAATCAAAGCCAGCCACTTGATGAAACCCTTTGTCCACCAATTTGGCTTTATATTTGTTGATGGAACCATTTGGATTCTTGTTAAGTTTGAAGACCCACTTGCAGCCAATTGCCTTTTCGTTTGGTGGTAACTCAACCAAAGTCCAAGTGTTATTGTGCTGTAAAGTAGAAAATTTCTCATTCATGGCTTTCTTCCAATTTGCATCTTGTAAGGCTTCTTGAACTTTTGGAGGTTCTTTGATAGCTGCATAGACTCTAGAATTTCAAATGCCTTTCTTTAACTTGGTTACCATGGGATGAGTGTTAATTGTATTAAGCTTTTGTGCAGTAGAAGTAGGGTGATGTTGAGACAAAGTACAAGGGTTTTGAGTAGAGACAGTAGCATCAATATGGGCATCAAGGTAAGAAGAGGAAGCATCTTGAGTTTGTGTATTGGATAGAGATGATGGGGTGAGTAAATTGGGATAGACAAGGAGGGGACTAGAGATATTTGAGGGAGAGACCAAGGATGAGGTTTTAGCTGTTTTTGAGGTAGTAAATAGGAAAATTGTTTCATCAAATGCAACATCACGAGCAATGAAAATTGGACCAGTAGAGTCTAGGTGTTTGTGTCCTTTATGATTGAGACTATATTCCAAGAATGTACAAGGAATGGAGTGAAAGTCAAATTTGTGTTTGTTGTAAGGTCTTGTATTAGGAAAGCATTGATAGCCAAATACTTTGAGTTGTGAGTAAGTAGGTTTGGCATGGAAAAGTTTCTCAAGAGGAGAAATATTTGGAAGCATTTTGGTGGGAAGTCTGTTAATGATGAACATAAAAGTCCTAAAGGCCTCGTCCTAATATTTGAAGGGTATTGAGGCATGTTCTAGCAGTGTAAGGCCATTCTCAACAACGTGGCGACGCTTCCTTCTAGCTAATCTATTTTGCTCATGAACATATGGGCTGGAATTTCTATGGAGAATCCCTTTAAAGGCCAAATAAGTGGTAAGGGGCCTATATTCACCTCCCCAATCAGTCTGCAGGGCTTTTATTTTATAACCCAGTTGAAGCTCTACAAAAGCTTGAAAGTTTTGAAAATTCTGAAATACCTTAGACTTATTTCTAAGTAGATAAAGCCATGTGAAACGAGAATAGGCATCTATGTAATGCACATAATAATAGTATCCATTAGAAGAGCACACAGGAGTTGGACCCAATACATCCAAGTGGATAAGTTGTAGTGGTTTAGTATACTCAGTGTTAGATGAGAAAAATGGAAATTCATGAAGTTTTCTAAGACTATAAGCAGAGCATAAGGAATGAAAACTTTTATTGATATGAGAAAGTTTACACTCATTTAAAACTATCATTACAATGTGTTCAGATGGATGAGCAATTCTTTTATGCCAGATGTCAAACAAAACAGAATCTGAATCAAATGTTTGTGTGCACGACTGTGAAATATTTGAGTCAATAATTTTAGTGCAAGATAGAGAAGAGACTTTATTTCTATTAGTAAGGATAGTATTACACGACATAGAGGACTGTGTGCATGATGATGAATAAGAACAAGTTGAGTCTTTTTAGAACAAGTGGTTTGTTGAAGCAAATTGATTTGACTAGGATCAAACACATATAGGCCTCCTTTAAGTTTGCCTTCCAATAGAATCTCTTTGCTAGCTTGATCCTTGAAATAGCAATCATAAGGATGAAATTCAAAAACCACAGAATTATCCTTTGCAAACTTAGAGATAGACAGCAAATTTTTGGTGATTTTAGGAACATGAAGTAGATGATTTAAAACTAATGACTTTATAGAGTGACAAAGAGATGAGAATGCAGACTTGCCAATATGCTTTATGTTCAAGCCCTTACCGTTACCTATGTGAACCTGATCAAGTCCATAGAATTCTTTCTTCATCGTCAGATTACTTGAATCAACTGTGACAAGATTGGTGGCACCTGAGTCAAGATACTAATTGGTATCATAAACAGATTTAGGAGTGGTAAGCATGGCTTCCAAAGTTGGCGTAAAGGCTGGAGAAGATCTACCATCTTTAGACGTATCTTTAAGATGAAGTTGGTGAAGATGTGCTTGTAGTTGAGTAGGTCTAGTGAGTGATTTATTAAACCTATAGTAGCACTGCAAAACCAGGTGATCAACTCGTCTACACAACTGGCATTGAGGTCATGTGGAAGAAGAATAATTTCTGTCTTTACCACTAGACCTGCCAGGAAAGGATGAACGTCTAGAAGAAAATTTTTGAGGAATGGCCTAAGGATGATTGAAGTTATCGAGTTGGCTAAGAATGGCTAGGAACAAGACCAAATTTTCTAGGTGGAAAGTCTTGTACAAATGGATTGGTGGATGAGAGGTTGTATGAGTAGGTGCCTTTTGTGTTCGAGAACCTAAAGGGGAAGCTAGCATTTACGAGATTAGCATTTGCTAGATCTAGGTTTTTCAAAATTTTCTCAATTTGAGCTTCATGAGCCAATAGAAGAGATTCGATTTCTTCAACTGAGAATTCACCTCATCGTGTGTTCATAGAAATTAACATAACATCGTATTCCTTAAGAAGACCTTCAAAGATTGCGTCTATATGATCTTTAGAGGAAAAATTGTGACCAACTAATGCCAAAGTATCAATCAAGCTTCTGATCTTTAACAGATACTCATTCATAGTTAAAGAACTCTTACGAGTTCCTTTCAACTAATGCTTATACTAAGTGACTTTAGCATGCACCTAAGTGGCAAAATAGGTTTCAAGTGGCAGAATAATTTTACATTTGCTGCAAAAGTCGAAGTTCCTTTGGCCCTACAATCAAATCAAAGTAGAGAAAATAATTAAATCCTCAGAAAAAAGCTAAGTGCAGGTTGTATTCAAAGAAAGAGTTACAAGTTAGATTTCAGTACGTAATGAAAAAAGACAAGTTCAGTATACATTTGCTAAATGTAAATGTAAAAAAAGATATGGAATAAAATTTACGAGGATCGTTACCTTGTTTAGTAGTGGTGCTTATTAACAATGACAGAGCTATAATTTCAATTATTGGATACCAATTAAGACAAAATTTATTTTATTTTTCACCATAAAAAACAATGGTTGTAATTTCTTTTCAATTACTTCTCTTAATTAATCCACTTAGTGTCGATAATAAAAATTTAAGTATGCATATTCCAAAAAAAAAGGCACATAAGCTATGTAAAACCATAAAATTAATCTTCTCTAGGTTGTTAAAAAAGTAATACGTAGCAAAATTTTTTTTAAAAAATTTAACCAGAGTATTTTTCAAAACACCAGTTTGACACATTATATGCATAAATTAACCAGATCTTACTAAACTCGTTTGCTAAAAAGCTCCCGCAATCTATGAAGAGTATGACGTTCTAGAAGAGCCTCAACCAACTAGTCTTCTTTGCTATCACTTATCCATGATCGATGTGTGTGTGGGCACACTCATATAGCTCTTCTACAGGTGGCTCTCCTTCCAACTAATTGAGAAACACCCAAAGCTATAGTTCGTGATTTGTGAACAACAACTCTCTAGGGAGTTTTAGAGTCTCACTAACAGAATACTCACTCTATATTTCTCAACTGATCTAAATAACAATTAGTCTTACTCCCTTTTTCATAGAAGTTGGGCCGAGGGGTCAGTCCTTATCAGATAAGGCCTCAAAAATTCGAATCAGAATCAATATCAGATAAAAAATTACAGCAAAAAACACGTGATTAGAAATCGTTCGATCGGTAGGCCAAACTAGCAGATCGGCCTATCGAACTTACTCCAACGGCAAGGCAAACTTAAAGATTGGCTTGCTGAACTTAGGATAAATGATCCTTGCGAATCTTTTATTTCCTGCCTGAGATTTTAGAGAGAAAGCCTCAGTTTTAATTCAAATAACTCAATAGATAAGTTATCTGATTAAAATAGTCATATCTAGATAATCTCTAGGAAGATAAATATTTATGATAATTTAACAATTTTATCTTGAATTAATTTTCACAAAATTAATTCAATTGATAAACAAACATAAATTATCTGATTCTATCGACTTTTCAGCCAATCTGATAATTTGACATAAGTCACTAATTATTAAAAAAGCATGCCATATCGTTACAAGATTTTTTATGAGCTAGTAAAGGGGACCTGATAGACCTATGTAGTTCAAGCTCTCGATAATTATGAAACCCAATATCCGATATATACATTTCATAATTATTAACTCCAAAGCTACTCCACTAAAAGCTAAAAACTGCACTCTTGAACTATATAGAATTATGAAGCCTGTGTAGTTAAAGTCTCCATGACATATCATAATGTATCGTATCCATATAGGATTATCCATAATCGACTTAAGGGTTAATTCTGTCTGACCTTCTCGATTATTTTTATCTTACGTTCCATTATCTCACCATCGAAAAACTTACCATCCAAAGACAATATACCATTCGGTTACACCTATGTATCCAAATGGTTGAGTGCTCCAGTTTTTCAATTACAAGATAACACATATAAGAGGATATCATCTACTCTTAAAGAGGAGCTATAGATTCCATATCTATGAATAATATGTCTACGCTATCAAGAGTTATACCTCCAACGTACCAGCATGAGTACCAACATAAAATGTGGATGTCACCCTTTGGTACATCAAAAGACTTAAGTCAAGACAATAGGTCTACTATTCATCACAAGATTAAGATACAATACATATAATTGTCTAAAATGAATTGATTTGCCAAGACAGTATTATTAATCCAAATCAATTCACTTTGTGTTCCAATCCAACACATCATCACCTATAACAATGTGCCAATGTTTCTATTCATGGAGTCCACCTCCAATGGTCAAGACAAACGATCCCTCGTTAGGAATATAGACAACATAACAATCTTTAGATAAATAAAGCACCTAACTTTATTCCCTCGATAGTAGATCTTATGTTTAGACCATCACATTTAGAATCATATCTTTTGCATAATCTATACATCATATGCCTGATTCTAAAGGTTTTGACTGACAATCTCAGACTTTTGTTTGCTTATCATACATTCAAAAAATATGAATGCAAATAGGACAACAATTTGGTATATGAATAATAAATAAACTCTTTATTGATAAAAATGTCTCCAAAAACATATTACATTTTTATTCCTTAGGGCATACATGCATAACAACCTCTCACCTACACTAAGTAAATATGACAAATCTCGCATCCCTATAGCTTCCACATGCCTCTCAAAGACTCTCAATAAGTGTCTTTGTGAATGGATTAGCTAAATTGTCCTCGGATGCAATTTTGTAAATAGCGACATGCTTAGCTTCTACAAAGTCCTTTATCATATGATACTTCCGATCAATGTGCTTACTCTTCTTATGAAACTTGGTTCCTTAGCATTAGCTACCACTGCAATGTTATCACAGTACAGTGATACCGCCTTATCCATACTAGGAACTACCTCAAGATCCCAAAGGAACTTGTGAAGCCACACTGCTTCTTTTGAAGCGTCACTAGCTGCCACATACTCAACAACCATCTTGAATCCAAAGTGCAATCTTGCTTCACAATTTTCCAACTGATGGCACCCTTACCCAGAGTAAACATAAAACTAGAAGTCAATCTTCTCAAATCCAAATAGGATTGGAAATCCGAATTAGTGTATTTTAGAGGAGTTAAGTCCTCACCTGAATATACAAGCATATACCCTTGAGGCCTTTTCAAGTACTTGAAAATATGCTTGATCGCAACCCAATGGTTTAGTCCTGGATCCACCTAAAATCGACTTACAATCCCAACCGCATAACAAATATCTGGTCGGTGTAAAGCATGGCATAATGAGACTTCCCACTGCTGAATCATAAGGCACATTTTTCATGTATTCTCTTTCTTCCTCAGACTTTGGAGAGTCTTTCTTAGAAAGAGTAATTTCATACTTAGATAGTTTTCCACCTTTCTTGGAATCCTGCATTGCAAACCTTATGAGAATCTAATCTATATAGTTGGCCTAGGACAAAGCTATAATTATATTCTTCCTATCCTAAAAGATCTGGATACCTAAAACAAAATTAGCCTCACCCAAGTCCTTCATGTCAAACTGTTTGGTCAACCATAATTTGACCGATGACAATGCTCAATGTCATTGCCAATTAACAAATGTCATCTACATAGAGCAGTAGAAAACCACCTTCCCATCCCTAATGTGTTTGTACACACATGGTTTGTCCACATTTTGTGCGAAGAAATAAGTCTTGATCACTTGATCAAATCTAACGTTCCAAGAATAGGAAGCCTGCTTAAGTCCATATATTGACTATAGCAGCTTACAAACCTTACCCTTCTGTTGGCCTCGAACCCGTCTGGTTGGTCCATATAAACGGACTCATTAAGATAGCCTTTTAAAAAAGCCATCATAACATCCATATGCCAAATCTCGTAATCAAGAGTAGCAACTATGGACAAGAGAATTCGGATGGACTTAAGCATGGATACAGTTTAAAAGGTTTCCTCGTAATCGATTCCTTCCTTTTGTGTGTATCCCTTAGCTACCAATCTAGCCTTAAAGGTTTCGATATTTCCATCCACTCCTCCCTTTCTCTTATAGATCCACTTACACCCTATAGGTTTTATCCCTTCGGGAAGATCCATAATCTCCCAAACCTGATTAGTCTCCATAGACTTCATCTCTATGATCATAGCCTTTGTCTAAATTTTTAAATTAACATCCTCTATAGCCTCTGCGTAAGTGTAAGGATCCCTGTCATGTTCATCCGGTTCAACCAAGAAGGCCTCACCATTGAACATATACTTCTCAAGTTGACTCCTGGTCGAAGCCCCTTAGATTGTTGTCCGTGTTCATTTGGTTTTTCTACACTAAATGGAACGGTTTCACTCAGAACCTTCGGAGTGATCGAATCGCTCCTCAACTCCTCAAACACCACTTTGCTTTGAGGCTTAAAGTCGTTTATGTTACTTTCCTTAAGGAAAGTTACATTAGTAGAAACCATGACTTTATTTTCCTTAGGGTTATAGAAATAGCCCCCTTTAGTCCCTTTTAGATATCCTACAAATATGCAAACTTTTGAACATGCTTCCAACTAATTTGCATCCTTAAACAGGACATAAGCCGGACATCCTCATATGCAAATATGGTTTCAAGATGTCTTTTTGCCCATCCACAAGTCGTGAGGAGTTTTAGGAACCGATTTTGAAGGCACATTGTTCACAAGATAATAGGCAATTTGTAGTGTATATCCCTAAAATGACAAAGGCGATGATGAATAACTTATCATGGACCTGACCATGTCCAACAAAGTCCTGTTTCTTTTTTTCGCCATGCCATTCTGCTGCAGAGTGCCTGACGTAGTTAAATGGGATAAAATCCTATTCTCTAATAAGTGTCCCAAGAACTCATCAGAAAGGTATTCACCACCTCAATTGGATCGAATTGCCTTTATGGGTCTACCCAATTGCTTTCCTACTTTAGCCCAAAACTCCCTAAACTTGTCGTAAGTTTTGCTTTTGTGGTGCATTAGGTACACATACCCATATCTTGAGTAATCATCAATGAAAGTGACGAAGTACTCATATCCTCCTTGTGCCCTGATGTTCATAAGTCTGCAAACATTATTATGCACAAGTTCTAGAACCCCTTTAGCCCTATTGCCTTTAGAACCATATGGTCTTTTGGTCATTTTACCCACCAAACAAGATTCATATTATGGTATAAATTTCACCTTTAAGTGACTTAAAGGTCCATCCCTTACTAACCTTTAAATCCTATTCAAGTTAATATGACCTAGTCGTAAATGCCAAAGATAAGTCTTATCAGAGTGAGAAGTTTTAAGTCTTTTAGAGTTATTATCATTAATCTCAGCATCAAGCAGTAAGTCCATCTTAGGCTTGATAAAATAGAGATTATTTTGCATCCATCCATAATAGATAAAAGATTTCTTTTTACGAATAACCACTTTATTATTAAAAGAAACCAAACAGGAGTCTTTAAATAAACAAGTTACAAAAATTAAATTCCTTTTAAGTTTAGGAACATAAAAACAATCTCGTAAAATTAAATTCCTATAATTATCAAAATACAGATGGACGTCTTCCACTGCTTAAACTAAGACCAAGGATACATCACCCATCTGAAGCGTGAAGTCATCACGAAGCAGACTTCTCGTTTCTTTGAACTCCTATAGAGAAACACAAACATGATTAATTGTTGTGGAATCTACGACCCAAGTGTCATTGGATTCCTCAACTAAACAAGTTTCAACAACTAGAAGATCACACCTACCTCCTCAGGAAAGGAAGTCCTTGTAATTCTTCTTAATGTGCCTGACCTTCCTGTAGAAGAAGTACTTGAGCTTCTTTGGGTTCTTCTTTTTCTTCTTCTTGTTGTTGTCGTTTACAGGAATAGAAGATTTCTCATTCTTAGCTTGTTGCTTCTTTTCATTCCCTAGGTTAGGGTTGGAACCAGATGCAACAGCTAAGTTGGCCTATCCACTAGCAGGAGATTCCCTGATTAGCAAATCGAACTCCTGTAATTATTTCATCAATTCAATCAAGGTCATAACCCACCTATTGCTTAGATTAAATGTAACTCTAAACAGAATAAATTCCTTAGACAGAGTCTAAAAGACCATAGTCATCTGAGTTTCAGCATTGATGTCAGCTCCATCGGTTTGAGTCTCAGTGTGGTAACGAATGACTAACATCATATGCTCCTTTATAGACATCCCTGGTCTTTGTTTGCTGTTTAAGAGTTTTCGAAGCAGTCCTTGCCTTTTTGTTAAGGCTGGCCTTCAAACATGCCTTCCAGATTATCCAAGATCTGCTTCGTAGTCTTATAATCTTCATGTTGAGCCTACAGCATGTTATTCATGCTTGCCATAACATAGCAGTGAGCCTGATCATTAGCATCTTTCCAATGATCATTTGCTTAGATTTGATCATTGGTGGAATCTCCCATAGGCTTAGAAAGACAAGGTGTCATCAGCACAAATTTCAGTTTCTCAAAGGATAGGATGATGTTTAGGTTCCGTTTACAATCATTATAGTTCTCACCAGTTAATTGGTTTTTGTCAAGTATCGAAGATAAAGCGTTTTTAGACATTTTAATCTATAGTAAAGAATCATATACTAAACATAAGCAAACATACAATCATAGTTTAGTAAGATAACACAATCATGTATAGCATACAAATGTGTTTATGTGTTAACACCTTGAAAATGTTACAACCTTACAACGATAATTCCTAACTCAAAATTCAACAAGCCGCCTAGGAGAGACTTGTCAAATTCAATTAGGAACACGAGTCTTCTTCTATTTAATATATGCCATCCAAAACCCGTATGATCCAGCATATATTAATAATCATTTCTTTGGCCATTAATTTTATTAACATAGCTCCTAGGGGGTTAATAATAAAATCAACATTAGTATATAACTATTGTTTTAATATTTTATCTATGATTTATAATCACCACCTAGGAGTGTGCAACCATAAATCATGCCAAAATACCTTATCTTTTTGGAAATCCAACCCCGTATATGATGAAGTCCCTTCCTAGGGGTTGGAACCACCATGTGCTACCTATGGACCGACGATGAAGGCGGTCCATGTTAAAAAAATCATGTAGATATGATTCTTTAAATTATATATATATATATAATATATGAACACATTCTTAAATAATATATTATATATATAATATAAGATTTACAGAATTCGTGTCTACGTGATTTTTGTAAATGTATATATATAATATTTTTATATAATAAAATCTTATATATATTTAAATTCAAAAACAAATCATATTTATTTAAGAATAGATTTTAAATTAATTAATAATTTTATTTTGTGTCCATGTTAAAAAAGACAAAATGTGGTCCCATTACACATGTATCATACAAAATTAAACTTAATTTAAATAATCTTATTATTCAAATATTATCAATTAATTAATTTAAAAACATGTTTAATTAATCTCATTAAATAAATGAACAGTTAATTAATTTAACTAATGCCTAGTTAAATGTGATAACATTTATCACATTATATTATGTGTCACAGAGAACATTTTTCTATATCACATTAATATCTCAAGTGCAAAATAATTAATTCAGAATTCAATAATTTCAAATTAAATATGTATAATTTATTCTATACATTAAATCCAATATAGTGTTATAGAGGTGGCATTAGGGACCTTTGGACCTATAACCCAAGCTCCAATAAATTTGACAATTAATCAAACTCTTTAATTAATATGCCAAATTTATTAGTTTTGGTGTTACTCTACTAAAAACTTGAAACTAAACTCTTAAGATTATAGTGCAATTACTCAAAGAAAATTAGCAAGTAGTCCATTGATATGATCATTACATATAAGTTAGTCCTCCATAAATAGTTCATAATAAGAGCTAAGTTTAATTTTTGTTCACTTCTCTTATTATTTCTTTATTCTTGAGTTTCAACAATTCTCTAATAAACAGTTAATTCATAATCCTATTATAAATGAGTGCTTTACTGTTCGAACCTCGAATCATTACTCAAGAAAACTATTTTTCTAACTTCTATAGAGAAGGAATGGATTTTACATCTGTATAATATTATTTCCAGCCATTTATTTCATTAAGTTTCTAATATGCTACCATGCAAGTCAAAAACATAATGTCATAAATAGGAGTCTAATAAATATTCAGGATTAAGACTGTCAAATATATGATCATCTATTTGTGATAAATTTGAATAATCCTTCATTTGTAACAGATGATTATTAGAGATTCTTAATTTATCTAGTTCAGTCCTATATAATTTCATTATAAAAATACCTCCAATCTAATGTCTCTGTATTAATAGCCCAAATAAGACTATTTTATTCTAAATGAGATTGGACCGTACTTGTAATATTTAATTAAAGATCCTAAACTTTAATTAATTATTACGGACTATTTAGATTATTATCTATAAATTTTATCCCTAAGCATATAACATTTATATGCTAAATTTATAGTCACATAAATAATCATGGAATTTTCTTGTCGTTTATAAAAGTATTCATGATACTCATAAGCAACCAAAAAATTATAAATGCCACTTTATTTATTTATTAACAATATGTATAATGTCATGACTTATAGGGCACTAAACCCAACACTAACTCCAACATTTTACGATGAAACTTGCCCTAATGTCACCACCATTATCCGTGGAGTCATTGAGGGGGCTCTGCAGACTGATCCCCATATTGCCACCAGCCTCATTCACGTTCATTTCCATGATTGCTTTGTCATTGGATAGACCATGCACTTCCTTTTTACACACATAATTCTCATATGCTTTAATTATTAGTTTTCCTTAACTATATACCTCCATGATATAGATCGCCTATGCCTATATATATGTTCAGCAGCTATGTTCATGTTGCTCATTCATCTCTCTCCATATGTGTGTATAGCCTTCAGTCTAATTATGGAACGCCCCCTTATGGACGTCACAATAATCGTTACTTTCATCCTTGTTATCATTATTGATAAAATAGACTACTTAAATTTAGACACAATTTGATAAACATGTCCCAAGATCCATGCATGCAAATTTTTTTTTTTAAAAAAATATTCCAAATATTTCAAATTTATTTATTTTTTCATGGTTTATCAATGCCAAATTAACAAAACCATAATTCAAACAAAATTTCAAAACAAACTTTATAATCTGTTTTAAACAGTTTGGTAGACTAAACTTTTGGAAAATCAAAATAAATGTAAAACAAGTCTTTTTTTTTTTTTTTTTACTTAATAGTGTGGAAATTATAGCATTCAAAAAAATAAAAACATAGTTCAAAAAAATTATTCTTTCTTGGCGTTTTTCTGTTTCCGTTCCATCGTTCATAGCCCACACGCCCGTCCTCGCCCTCCACCTATTCCATGGTTCTCTTACCTTTATCTGCAACATGATTATAAACTAAGTAAGCAAAAGCTTAGTAAGTACACTTTCCTATCTCACAACATAAACATTTTATGAAAATCTTTATGAA
>CAMOHE010027663.1:9783-27799 GCA_946598075.1 Artocarpus hirsutus | reverse complement strand
ATCAATGTTCTTTCAATGCCATTTGATCCTGGAAACACCACGTACATTATGGACCATCAATTGAATCATTTTTCAAAAAGAAACTGACTCTGAATGATATTGGTCTGTTTATGTAGACATTAGAAAAAATGGACTCTGAAAGGAGGTTGGAAAGTTAATTGACACTAAAAAAAAGTTGGAAAATAATCTTTAGTCTGATAAATGAGTTTAGATTTACAAGTTTGAACTACGGAACTCACACTTGCATGTTACTGTGTTATATAAAAAAAAGTATAATCTCATTAGTGACCTGATGATAATGGACTATGTTTAGCTGGAAGTGTGGATGCCAATGGGTCATATGCTAATGTCTCTTTCTTGTTCAACAAAAAAGAATCAAAGAATATTACGGGCCTGTTTTGTAAATGATTTCGGTTAATGATTTAGTTTGAGTTGTGATTTAAATTTAATGATTTGAATTGTTATCTAAGTTTTAATCTGAGGATAAAATAAAATTAAAATTTGTGTTTAAAATTTGTGTTTGTGAAGAAAGTGAAAATAATTTTTAAATTATTAACAAATTTAATAAAATTTTAATGTTAATGATCTTAAAAAATATGCAATATAGATCTTAATTTATTTATTTTTATTAAGAAGACAATGAAAAAAAAATATTTCAATTGAATATCAAATGAATAAGTTATAATTTTTTTTTTAAATGTAAAAAAAAATTTAATTTTTATTGTAATAAAAATATCTTAGTACCAAGAGTAAAAACTTAGATTCTCATTTGATTCAGGTAACTCTTTGGCTCATGGCTGGAGTTTTCTCCAGCGCAATCAAACGTACATGTCTACGGGGAAATTTGGACAAAGGCTTGAAAGAGTTAAAGAAAACTTGAATTTCCCTTCCATTTCAAAAGACAATGATGTGTCTCCTGTTCTAAACTTTACATGATGATTAAATTATGGTTGCCTTTACCACCCGCTGGAGAAGCATTATGGTTAACAATTTTGATGCTACTTATAACTGAAGTCATTTTGTCGATCACGCGTCCAAAACTCGTTGAGGCTGGAATCTCTTACTCATTTCTTGATTGCGATGTAGATGCCTGATATTATGGCCACCCCAGCAACCGCAACACCAAGGGATTTAAGGATCCTTGCACCAGAAACAGCTCGCTTTTGCGAAGGGATTTCCATAAGATCCTTCACCTGCGATATAAATGGGGATGAACCACTGGACTGTCAGAATATCTTGATACATAACAGGAAATTGCCATTTTGGCCTGAAGAAAAGCGATTGAACAGAAGCCATATTTGGGAAAGTAGACCACACGGACCAAAAACCAAAATTCAGAAAATTTAAGGATCTAGGAGGAGAAAAGCAACGACATCTTAATTCTGACCATTTGGATAGGGACAGATTTCATAGGCAGCGGGGTTCTAAAGCTATTATAAAATGAGTGAAATATAGTAAGCAAGTGAACACTTCACCAACCACAACAGGCTGCTTCCAATGCTTCTTAATTCCTTGCAGGTGCCCCTTTCCAACAACTGCAACTACCGAGCTACGCTCACTAGCAATTTTTAGTAATGACGATGACATGTACCTGGGTATCAAAATATGTAAAACAAAATGAATAATATAAGTAGCATTAAAAATAACCTAAAACTGCTTGCACAGAATGGGGAACCAAGTTGATTTTACTATTTGTAAAGAGTCTTTTATTTTAAACTGCGGCAACCCACAAACACAAGAAAAGAAGATTCATTAGACAAACTACAAGCAAACTCAAAAGACAAAGATGGAACTGTGCGAGTATATTTTTAATCTGAATTGGGACATTTTAAGCTGCCAACATTCTGCAAGGGATAATGCAGCGAAAAGTAATTCTAGAACAGGAATAGGAATAGAATACTAACTGATCTCGCTCGACTACAAGAGTCTCCATAAGTGTAGGGAAGTCCTTGCTCATCTCTTGAATTATGAGAGTCAGCATGTCAACATCATCCATTTCCTTTAGCTGAAGGTAAGCAAGACCAAATTACAAGCAACTACAAATTAGCAATGTAAAACAGAAGTCTAGGTTCCAAAATTCAAAGAGATAAATGTTTTAGGGGAATAACAAACCAATTTTTCAGGACAATTTGACGGGAAAAGATAGCTTACCATTTTATTAAGTTCCTCAGGACTTGGTAAGAAAATTGCTTGGAAAAACATAGAGTAGATCAGCTTAATCTTATGCCAAAGCGGCATTTTGCCCCATGTCCTTCGTAGTGTAATCTATCTCATGCCAACATGGAGATATATTTAAATAGGCCATTAGATATCAGGATTCACAAAACACAAGGGAATAAGACGACACTTTGAAAAACAGCTCACAAATACCCAAAATCGAAACATTAATGGGCAGCATTAAACATTGAAATAGTAGAATGGGCAGTATCGAACATTAAAGTAGTAATTTCACGTTCAAATAAACCCATGAAATATGGTGACAAAGTGTTAAAAATTGACTACACGTTTGTTTGCATTAATCATATCTGGTTAAATTTTAGGAAGAGCAGATATTCAGTCTGAGAAGCACAAGGACTAACAGATTTAAATTTATGGAAAAGCATAAGCGTTGCAAGCCCATGATTGTGCCTGCCAGCTAAACAGCAAGTCGAACATAAATCCTTCACATCATTTTAGACCACTAATTACCTTTCTTCAAAGGAAAATGAAATTTTATTTGAAATTGAAAACACAAGTATAGGCTGTTTACAAATCAAACTAGATACTCAACATCCAAAAAGTTTCTTCAAAAACCAGCGTAGAGTTGGGCAATAATAAGATAGGAAGACAAAATGTTTACCTGCACTGGACGATCACCAAGTATCACTCTACCACCATATTTCATAGCTTCTTCATATGCCACACGAAACTCAGAACCAGGAAAAACTTCCAATTTATTGGCAACCTTCCAGAAAACCAGAAAATAATCATAATGCAACAATGCATAAAAATCAAATCAGCATTCTCAATATCTGCTAGTTGCAGCCGGAGCAAATAGGGAAACGAAAATACAGGTAGTACAATATAAGATTTGGAAGCATACCTTGGCAAGAAACCAGCTATATAGTATCCCAAAAAGGTTATGTTTTTGCTTCCACATTTCTACCATTTCTCCCATTGTTGGTACCTGAATAACTAACGTGATTTATTATGCAACTTGAAAATGAAAACCAAAAACCTATTATGCAAAAGGAAGGTACATGAAACAAGATAATAAAACAAGCAACTCCATCTAAATTAGAGCATGAATTCTGGCATATAAATTCAGTAAATAATGGAATCACAGGGCCTCAAACTAAGAGAGCCAATTTAAAGTTTATTCTTTTAAAATCTAATCCAATCTGAACCGATCCTCATAGAGGCCAAGCTATTCATAAAGTAGATTCATCTCAACCTATGGACACATACAAACTGTTATATCTATATAGGTTTCTCCGTTGATCTAAAACATCAACATCCCTTAATAAGGAAACAAAATGACACAAATATACAATCAATTGTATTTGCCTACTTATTCTCGCTTCCTTACCGTTCTTTATGCGTAAAAAAGCATTTAAAAGTGACGAGATACATAAAGTTAAAATCTGTGACATGAAAGGAAAAAACCGAAGAAAACCACCAAAACATACCTTCAAATTCTGAGGGGTAAGCACCGCCACTCGACTTGAACATAGCTCCAAGAAAACAACCTGCAATGCACATTTTAAAATGAACCCTAAATTATTAAAAAAAAAAAAAAGAAAAAAAGAAACCTCCAAAACAAAGTTAAACGAAAGGGTAAAGCCTATAGCACCTCCGGTTTCAGATAACTGATGATAGCTTCCACCTCTCTGCATGATTCCTTAAAAAAAAAAAAAGGGGGCTTTACCAATCAATTGATCTCCAATACATGCAATTGATATGACAATCCACCGGAAACAAAACAAAACAAAACAAAACAAAATAACGAATTTCGTAATTTCTTCGCCTTCTTCATCTTTCTCACCGATAAACGAGAACAACATTTCAATTCTAAAGAATCCAGAAATTCAATTACCATCGAAACATGAGCCGTTCCAACGAGGTACACATCGCAGACGCCACGCTCAGCCGACGATTTGCAGGAAAGCACCACCAGGCTCCTCGTGAGCTCCTCGGGAAGAACCGTGCTCCGCTCCGATTCCGAGTCCTCCTCGGCTCCGCCGCTCGTCAATACGACGGCGTCGTTGCTCTCCCTCGGCTCGTCTACGCGCACAATGCTCTCCGACAAATCCTCGGCAGTAGCGTTCTCGATGCGGACGAAGTCTGCGCCCGCGGCAGCATCGATTTCCGGCGACAGTGAGTCCATCGCCCGCCGGAAAAGGTTAGATCGACCGCGACCGCCGGTGACGGATACGAGGCGGTTTGGAAGGGTTGAGAATTGCCTGAGAGGAGCGAAAGTCGCGGCGAAGGCCGAGCAAGGTGGCGAGTAGACCCGCTGAATCGGACGAGTTGAATCGGGCGAATGGGCGAGGCAAGGGGCCGATACAAGTTTTAGCTCAGGCAGGCGGTAATGTAATTTGGAGGCGAGAGGGAGCATAGTTTAGACCAAGCGTTGTGGTAACTCTATATATATATATATATATATTATATGTTCGGTGTTGGGACACGTGTGAACTTGTGCTTTGCTTCACCCTTATGATTTGTGAACTCTTTATGATTTTTGGATCCCCGGTTGAAATTACAGTCAGAATTTAATTTTATCGGAGAGGAAACTTGCCCATTGCTTCACTCTCATGATTTGTGAGCTCTTTTTATATTTTTATGATCTCCGGTTAAAAACACCGTAGTAATTTCATTCTATCGGAGAAAATATTATTTAACAAAATCGGTTGAAATTGAATTTGTTTTGAATTGATTATGTACATCTAGCTAACTAAATTAACTTATGTCATATGTGTACAAATATATTTTTTAATTGATTTTTAGGAGGAGAGAAATATCACTAAAGAAGAAAAATTAATTATATAATTTCAAGGAAAGAAAATTAGTAGTACAATATTTTTTATCTTAATAAGGTGTTAGGTATAATGATAAAAATTGTTGATTAGAACTGTTTTTATTGTAGCATATGAGAGTTTTTATATTATAATTATTTTTTATTATTGTTATAGTATACGAAAGTTTTATATTATTTATAATTAAATAAATAATATAGACCACTGTCGTCAAACACAAAGTAAATTTCAAAAATTTATGAAATACCCCTGTTGCTCTACAATGAGCCGTGACGCCGAGTTTTTCATCTAGCAGCGACGTCATCCTGTCTCTCTCTCTCTCTTACAACCACGCCAGCCTCGTCACGCGCAACACATCGTCTGCAACGAAGCTTCATCACGTTGAAGATCGTTGCGACATCTCATTGTCGTCGTCCTTAAACGTTGTTGTCGAGTTGAAACCATGATTTGCGAAAAAAGAAACAATCAGTATCGTCAGCAGGCATCATTGCGAAGCCGTGGGATCGCGAGGCTCATCACAATGTCCCCATTGTGATGCCACGAGTGACAGCTCATTTGAGGAGAGAGAGGAGGAGAAAATTTTTCTTATTGTTCTTCGTTTTGTTTTGTCGTTAATTCCTTGCCGTTGAGTGTCAATGGTGTTGAATAAATTGAAGTGATTATCCTTTCCTTGCATAGGCAAATCGCAAAGCAGGAACCTTATTTTGTTTTTAAGAAAAAAAAAAAGTCTTTTCGTGATAAGGTCTCTTACATGCAGTAACGAAGTCAAAATTTTTTGTCAAAAGACATTAAAAATCAACAATTATAAATTTTTTATAATTATCCCTAGTGGTTTGTCTGCATTGAAAATATTGGATAATAACATGATGACTAAAGACATTATGGAAGTTCTCTTTTTAAAGATGGAGTCAATTTGAGGTCTATAGAACTTTTTTTGGAAAGTTTGATTTCTTGAATTGTGGTGTATTTGCCTCCATCCCTGCATACAGGTGATTTAAGTTCTAATTGTTGTATTTAGTCAAAAACATATTAAAATAGATATGGTGTTTGGAGTTTGTAGTTTCAATCGTATATTTCAATTATAAATAGTATAAATCATAAGTAGTCATATGCTACAATATAAAACGAAAATTTGCTATAATGTAAAACATTTACATGCTACAGTACACAATTGAAATCATAAAGTTTTAACTTTTTTCTCAAATACCAAAAAATAAAAGTATACATACAGAAAAAATAATTTAAAATACGAATCTAACAATTGAAAAGCGTAACTCTATTTATAGTGTATATTTTCCTTCATGAAATACAGTAAAAAAAATATCCAAAGGAACAAAAAAAAAAAAAAAAACATAACATATATGTTCATTGTCGTTTCTTTGTGACGAATAAAATGACGTGCATTGTTGTTTTGCTGACAAAGGACATGACGTTTTCATCCAAAGTCGTTTTTTCAATGGCGTTTTACTTTATTAACCACTTCTTCTTACACTAGTTATAAGCCCGGTCTTTGCATGTGTATTTTTTATATTTTTCTTATAGGAGTATCTAAAATTTAGTTGTACTTATTTATTATTCTCATAGTAGTTTAATTTAGAGGCAAAAAAAAAAGTTTAAGTAGGACCAAGTTTTAAAAAAAAAAACTATTTAAGGGGAACAATTAGGGGATTCATAAGGGTCGCAGTAAGAAAAATTTTGACTAAAAAAAATGTTTAGGAAATCACATATTCAAGAAAAATTTTCTTAATAACGGAAGATCAAGGAGAAAAAGTAGTGTAATAAGGTTCATTAGAAACATAAGGTTTAAAGAAAATGAAAAAACAAATGGAACAAAATGCACACTACAATCTAAACATACGTTTTGGTTGAATATACGTGTGAGAGATAAAGTATTAGTATGTGTACACAAATAAGACAACCTTTCGTTGATGAGAATATAGTCAGCAAAATCATAGAAAAAATTAATTATGAGGTATTATGAGAAGATATTAATTGGGAAGGCCGCTTAAAAATATTTGAGTAGGGATATATGTAGGAGAAAATATCTATGAATAAAGTAAAATGGATGACATTTATAATGCAAATAGTAGTTGAAAGTACCATCAAGGAAAAAATATGTAATTAGGAAGATATCAAGGAACGAAAATTAAAAAAAAAAGCAAAAAAGCTTGAATAGAAAGAAATATGATCAAAATTTGGAAGTCACGCTTCAAAAAATAATATTTTACAGGATGTAAAATAATATGTAATATAGAAAAATTCAAAATATTTTGATGATACTCTGAAAATATATAAGATTTTAAAAAAAAGGCAAAAAAAACTGAGAATAAAAAAAATAGAGCACTAA
The DNA here is from genome assembly GCA_946598075.1 of Artocarpus hirsutus. Classification (NCBI taxonomy): domain Eukaryota; kingdom Viridiplantae; phylum Streptophyta; class Magnoliopsida; order Rosales; family Moraceae; genus Artocarpus; species Artocarpus hirsutus. Next base: position 20,437 of record CAMOHE010027663.1, on the reverse strand, counting down.
GAACAAATGAGAAAGGAGGAAAAAAAAAAAAGAAAAGAGGACAAAAAAGGGGATAAAAAAGTCAAAAAATTGAAAAAGTTTGGGAAGGAGGACACAATTTACCAAGAAAAAAAAACCTCACGTCTCAGCTGCTAAGGAAAAGGTGTATAAATTAATAACATTGTACATATTATGAAGTCATGCAAATTATTAATATCCGCGTGTGCTTCTTAGGTTAGGACCGGTGCTCTAAGGAATAAATACTTTGATTGTATATATGACATTTTTAGTTAAATAAATAATAATGCAAATATTTATATTGAAGGAGGGGTGGTGCAGACATTTCACTAAGGGAAAAAAAAAAAAAAAGAAACCACACATCTAGTTGCTAAGCAAGAGGTATATAAATTAATAGCATTATGCATATTACAAAGACATGCATATTAATAGCATCCACGCGTGCTTATTATGTAAGGATTGGCGCCTTTTGGAATAAATACTTTGATTGTATTTTTGACATTTTTGATGAAATAAATAATAAAGCAAATATTTTAGGTATTAATTATGGTCCTTATATTACTTGCATAATAATGATTGTATATTAGCAAACATGTGATTAGTAACTATCAAATCCAAATCTTAAAATTGGGCATATATGGAGTTTATATATGAAAATATTCGATTCAAAGACTAATAGTTTAAATTATATAGTCTATAGTCTATGTATAAAGTTGGCCACTTTATACATAACAAGAGTGCAAAAAGGATCTACGTTTGTTACAAATTAGAAGAGCCACTTTTATCGAGAATGAAAAATATATGAACAAAAAATAAATAAGAACACACAAAATGTTCACCCTCAATATAAAAGCTATGTCCAGTTTCATATATTGCAGAATAATTTACTATGATAATGAAGAAGTTTATAAGAGAAAAACTGTACTTTCTTTTACTCTAATTTTTTGAGTTACACATACACAATAAAAAGAAAACAACATCTCTACAGATAGGTTTTCAAGAATAAGTAAAAAAAAAAAAACACAAAAAATGCAAATCAGCTTACGTCAGACCTTGGACACTTGCATTTGCACCCTTTGGCTGGCATGATCGTACGAACTTTCTCCATGCTACAGATTTTTGTTAAGCTCCACTAGCGGTCGCAGTTAATCTGCATAGGGTGAGATTCTAAAAGGCATTTAATTTGGCTCCTACATTTAATTAGGGAGGCGGCTAATCTTGATTGTTGGAGCAGTTTGATTCCATGGTAGACACAGTAGTAGGGTAAACCTAAAGGTGGTTATACATTGGACTAGACTTAAAGTTGAATTGATTTAATAATAAATCTGTTTAACTTATATCAATTATCCTTGATAATCAATTATATGTTATCTTAATCCTGAAATGGATTCATGACTCTATATTTGCAGTTTGTATCTTTTGATATGCTAAAGGTAGAAGTTCTGATGAACAAAGAAGCCATTATCAGTACATTGGAGATGCAACTTATATATGATAAGAGCATAATCCACAAACACGGAATTCATAGCTCTCTATCAAAGAGTCAATGTGATCCTTTCAAAGATATTATTTGGTTATTGGAATATATAAAGAGGCCTCAGTTATCTAGATACATATATTCTTTTTGTATGTGTTATTAAAGGAATGAATTTTCTAATGAAATAATAGAACTTTGAGATAAAATAATCGAAAGGTAGAAGGGAACTAGATCCTTCATTCGATTATGGGTAATCCATGGGGATACACATGATTTGAGAGGTCATGGACATAACTTATATTTTAGGAGTCTAGTAATATGGTATATTATTAAGAGCGTAGCTCCAGGTCTATAGTGGAGAGACATTGAACTTAATAATTAAACGAATAATTAATCAAAGATTAAATTATCTGTTAGAATTGGAGCTTGATAATATATGTTCATTGGGTCATAATGATGTTAGCTCACTAATTCCTTTATGACAGACTGGACAAATATAGATTACCACATGTAAGATAGAAGTATACTCGACTTGGGCCACTAGGCCTGATGGGACATGTGGGTCACAGTCCAGTTAGACTGTTGGTGAGAGCAAGCCTACTATGGTAGGCCCCAATATCTCTGCATGATTTTCTAAAAGAATTTGGTTAATTCTAGAAAATAGTTATTCAAATTATTAATTAGGATTTTAGATAATTAATTATCTAAATTTGGTATTTGCAGAATTAATTTTAATTCTAATTGAATTTAAATTATGGATAATGGATAATTATTCACAATTAGTTAAATTAGACTATCATTTTAAATAATGGATTTTTGATTTAAATTGAAATTATTTGAATTAAAGTTATTTCGGATGATGTAGATAATCACAAATTCCTACATTGTAATTGGTTGAAATTTTGGAGATAATCCTTCTTAAGGTGGCGCCAACTACAAAGATATAGGAGAGAGAAAATTTATCTCTTGATTTTGATGGAATTCTGACTTCTCCTACTATTTCTATAAATAGAGACCTAGGGTCTTCATTTATTCTTAGACTGCTATGTGCAAATTAGAGAGTAGAGCTTTGATCACTCTCTTTTAGTATTTATAGTTTCTCTAGCACATAGTCTTGTTAGAATGAGTGTAGCTGTGGTGGATATTTGCTGAGTTGTGCCCATACACACAATGGTTTAAAGGAAGCGAATAACTTTGAAGATCTGCAAGACAGAGATTTGTTCTTAAAGAATTGTTCAGTTAAACGCACTATTTTTGGTCCCCAACTAGTACATTAAAATAGATTTAATTTATTATTTATAGCATCATGAGTTAGTTTCGGATGATTAAGTAAAAATTTTTAAAATTTTGCTGCATCATCGAACATATATGCATGTCAACAAAAAAAAAAGTAAAAAATTGAGAAGTAAAAACAAATATGTATCGAAAACAAACAAGAATGTGGAAAAACAAATTTTTGTATGAGAAAAGGACAAGAATGGGAAGAACATAGGAGAAAATAGAAATAAAAAAAAGTAAAAAAAAAAAACTTTGAAAAAGAAGAAAAAATAGGTGCAAGAAGCATAAGGAGAAACTCATTCTCCCTTTATATATATATATATATATATCTTTAAAACATGTTAAGATTATTTATTAAGTATATATAAAAAGTGTATTTGGGAAGGTTTTAAAACAAAGTTTAGATAGTAACATTTAAAAAACAAATAATTTCAACAAAGAAATTAAAGAAAATAAATATATTGAAAAAAAATTATGAAAAAAATAAGGAGAGTAAAAAATTACGAGAAAAGAGAAGGAAGAAAAATTAAAAAAAAAAGAATCAGAGCCAAAAAAAATTGCCTTATACATGCGTTAAAGATTGACAGAATTTTCATAAATACTATCTTTTAAGATTTATTTTTTATAAATGTCACAAGTGTTCATTTACGGTATAACTTAACATGTAATATAAATGATAGTGTAACATAAACTTTTTTAAGTTTGACATAAACGTAACTTATAATAGTATAGCATAACATTCTATTTTCTCTAAAGATTATTTGTTGGATACATGTTAAAAAAATGCACTTGAGAATTCCCAAATAAAAGTCTGATAGGGATATTAATGATGAAATTATTTCAGCACGATGATGATAGAGGGGGAAAATATTAATGAGGATAACATTTGGAAACATCATCACAAGTCACAACTATCCGATTAAGCATACGAACGACTAGAATTAGCACGTGCACACACACGCCAAAAAGGGTGGTCACCTGACATCCTGTAGTACCCGCTTCAGGTGGGTCCCACCTGGTCATCCACGCAGTCCCTGTTGAACCAATGGTGCACGTGCGTGCATGGTAGGCGCGGCCTTTGGTGCATGATCTAGAGTGTGGGTCCCACCACAGTTTCCAGTCCCTTGATAGAGTGATCCTGTGGGCTATGGGGCCGTAACACGTGAGCATGCTTTTGCTTTTGTAACTTGGTCGTGCTTACCTTCAGCTAAAAAAAAAGGGAGCACAACAAGTCAGAATCTTATATCCTAAAGATGAGGAAGCATTTCCCCACCCTCATGGGGACTTTTTGTCGACGAGCGAGATAAGTTGGTCTTTTGCCATCTTCTCCAAGAGTACTTTTGCTCCGTTATATACTTGTGTGCATATCTGAAGAACTTAGAAAGTCATCAGAGCTAAAACAAACTTGATTGAAACTATAAATTATTTATTGTTTGAGTTTGTTTTTAGTTTTTTTAGTAATAAATCCTCTTTTATTTTTGTTTCTGGAGATGCCACAGTTTAAATTGAAAGATTTTGCAAAGCCTTGCATTTTTATCGACCCAGTTTAATTTTGCCCCTATTTCATGCATTTCGTAGACTGCTTTATCACTAGGTTACGAAAAGACTATTTGCAAACACTTTTATTGGTAACATTCCAAACTTGCTTTATTATTCGTTTTTCCACCTCTATTGTACCGGACCAACTCAGGTGCACGTCATATGAATTACTAGGATTACATGCACAATTTCAATTTAAATCTTAATTAGTGTCTAAATATGGCACATCTTTATTCTCTCCTTTAAAATATCTTGGGGTTGGAGGGACTGAAAAAGTGACTCATTTGTTCACGTCAAATCGCTATTCCAATCCACTCCTACTAGCATTTGTTGCAATGGCAAACTAGTGTATTTCCTTCTAGACTTGAAGGACTTACAATTCTGAAAGGTTTCATGAGCATCATTTTGTGAAATGATTATATTTTTTAAGATCTAAAATTGGACCAAAAAAGCATCTATCTTACCCTTTTATGTCCGGTCAAGAATTATATGATTTAAATTTAAAATACAACTCATTCTTAAAAAAGACGAGGAAAAAAAAGACTTGTTCTGAAGAGGGTGGCCTCCAATGAATTATTCATATAAAACGAATAATACCCCATCTAAAGGACGTTAAGTATAAGATGGCAAAATTAAGATTTTAGGCTTTTCAAAGCAATCCATTCAAAACCAATCTTTTAGAAGGCCAAGCTACATAAATGAAGAATAATTCGTATTTTTTTTTACTCGAAAAGCATATGCTATTATTCTACAAAAGCACGCATGCAATATTATTCAGTATATACAAAAAAAAAAAAATAATAATAATAACAACATAATCACAATTAGACCGGAGGACGTGCTAGCAATTACAAGGTTCTTTGCCGAAGGCACTGAAGATTATTTCTGGAGACGCCATGTGAAGGGTGCCGGCGAGGTGTACAGCGGTGACTCGGACAAGTTAAATTGAGTGGCTAGGCGAGTCAACGATTCATGTGTTTCGATGCTGCAGTGCCAGTGAACTCCCAGCAAGATGAGTGAGAGAGTGAGTGCTTGTGAGTGAGCATGCTTGAGTAGTTGTATTGAGCCTTTCGTGCGACGTGGATAGGTACTTCAGTATCACTTCTTATTTCCATCTTAGTTTTACATTATTTTACATGACACTTGACTCCAAAAAAAAAAAAAAAAAATACAAGGACCATTTGGTATTTTTTTAAAATAAGTGAAAATATTTTTGTTTTAGAAAATGAGAATTTTTTTAAAATTATGATAAGAGTGTTTTTAAAATTTTTATTTCGAAAAACGTACAAAAACATTTCTAAAAATTTTGAAAATAAAAACAAACGGAGCCATAATTTTTGAATTAACTCAAAACATAGGGTATAAAAAATAATTATTCCTTATAAATTTAATGCTAAAAGCCATATGGATGAAGAAGTTGCGTCAACACGATTAAAGAAGCATGCATGTACGTCTTTGAGTAATTCGAAGCCAATACATAATCGACTTTCACGCGTAATTCAAGATATGCGCTATAACTATGAAAAATAATGGCAACTCTTGGATGGAATTTCTCCAAGGTTTTTATGAAGTGAAATAAAAAAATAAAAAAAATAAAAAAAAAAACACACACACACACGCACGCACGCGGGCACAAACTAGTTTTCTTCAAGGTTTTTAAAATTACGTGCAAAGGACATACACTAATTGGCCATTGCAACAATTACTCCTAGGAGTGGATTGGAGCAGGTACTTGGGGTCAACAAATGAGTCACATTTTTAGTTCCTCCCAAATATTTGAAAAATGTTAAGGAGAAAATACAGACGCACCATATAAGCGTTAAATAAAGATTAAGGACTAAATAGGCATTGTCCATATAGAGATGTATTTTCTTTCCCTTCCAAACGGGAGCTCACTGTCTTCTTGAAATATACATACATACATACGTATATATATATATTATTAACCTTGCCATTTCCTTTCCATTTACTTCACGTATGTGTAATATTTTTCACTCCTTTCCTATTTGTTAACCCACCTACCAAACATAGCCTTAAAGATCATTTCGACGGAAATGGGTGGACTTTCCCGAGGGATTTCCATAAGATCCTCAACCTGCAATATATAGGCCACAAAGCAGTACTGGTTGTTGAAATATAGAGAAACTTAACAGGAAAACCAAAGTTGCGCAGAACTGATTGGTACAGCAACGAGATTTGGAAAAACTTAATTGACAGAAGAATCTAAGACGAGAAAAATAACAGACTAAGAGTTTTATTGAATGGAGATCAATACACGACATTATTATTAAAGAGCAAAAGGAATGGTTTACTTACCACAACATATTGCTTCCAATACTTTTTAATTCCTGGCAGGTGACAGTTTCCAACGACTGCAACTACTGAACTTTGCTTGCTGGCAACTCTTAGTAATTCATATGACATGTTCCTATGTTAATATGGTACAAATAGAGGTGTAAAAATGAATAACAAAGCACGTTCGAAAATTGCCAATAGAGGCGTTTGCAATTTGCAATATAGGCTTTTGATAACCAAGTAAAGAAATCAAAAGAGATGCATGAAATAGGGCAAAACTAAACAAAATACAAGGTTTGCAAAATTTATCATTTTGAACTGTGGCATCTCCAGGAGCAAAATAAAAGAAGGTTCATTAAACAAACTTAAACCAAACTCAAACAACAAATATGGGTTTCAAGCAAGTATGTTTTAGCTCGGAATGATGACTTTCTAAGTTCTTGACATTGTATACACAATTATATAATGGAGCGAAGGTAACTCTTGGAGAAGAATATCGTCTAGAAAAAAAAAAAAAAAATCTCTTAGAGAAGAACGGAAAAAGAATACACACTGATCTTGCTCGTCTATAATAGTCTTCACAAGAGTGGGGAAATTTCGGTAACCACCCCATTTTTTCAGCTGAAGATAAGCAAGACCAGATTACAAACAAGTGATTGGCAATACAAATCGAAGACTCGTTTCCAAACTCATAGGCCTATATATTTGCATGTTGTGGGATAAATAACCCTATTTTTCCATGGCCAACTTTAGGGAAAATTTAGGTTACCATTTGTTTAACATCTTCAGTAAAGAGATTACCAGGACAAGGAGTAAGTAGATCAGCTTAATCTTATCCCAAAGCGGCATAAGTCTCACAGCCCTTTTCTTTGTAATCTGCTTCACGCAAACACTATCGTTAAGACAATCCTTTCGGGGAATGAAAAGGTTTCTTTAAACAAGGATTGCAAATATGAGTTGACAATGGTAGGCAATGGCGGAGCTAGAGAATTTTTCCAGTGGAGGCGTAAATTAAACAAAAATTTTTATTTAAAACAAATTATTACTATTTTAATAGAGTTTAATTCAATTTTTAAAATTTACAATGTGTAAACACGAATTTTCATAAATGTCATCTTTAAGATTTCTTTTATAGGTATCACTCATGTTCTTGTAATATGAATTATAGTGTGGTATAAACTTTTCTAAGTGTAGCATAAATAAAAACAACTTTTAAATGAGTAGCATAACATGTAATTTTCTTGTTTATAAAATTATAAATTTATATAATATTGTGATTGAGTTATTGTTTGTTTTGTATTTTAAAATTGAAATATAATAGATTATTTGAGAACCTTGGTTTGAACCAAAACTTTTGGTTCAATCTAAAATTATTGTAGTGTTTTTTCTTACAAAATTTAAATTGCTGAATTATTTAACGATTTAAACCAAAGTTCCCAAACGCTCTAAAAATTCAAAAGATAAAATTCAAGGGCATAGTTGAAACTTTTTTAAAAGTTTTTATATAAATATTGTCAAGAACAAATTTTAACGGGGCAACATAAAAAATTTGTAAGAAAAATTTAATATTAGACCTAAATCATAAAGGTATCATCTGGGCCAAATGGGGTAGTCACCCCTACGCTGCTTAACATGGCTCTGCCGCTAGGATGATGAAGGCAAAATGTTACCTCAAGACGATATTATGAAAGAGAGCAGGGGAGAAGAGGCAGAAAAATGTTTGTGCTTAATTCATTGAAAAGAAAGATAAACATATATATCAGTTGGTTGGTTCACAAAACATGATATTCATACCAGCTTCTTTACACGTTAGCACCAAAAGAGAAAAAGAAACAAAACAAAAGAACAAAATTACATAAAAAGACCCTTGTGATTTAATACTCCCCCTCAAGATGGAGAGTGTATGTTCTTTACTCCCATCTTGCAAAGAAGAGCTGCAAAATGTGTTGGAGGCAAAGATTTAGTGAGGAGATCAGTGAGCTGGTATTGGGAGGCAACAAAAAGAGTCTTGAGGACACCACTCTGAATTTTCTCCCTTACTAGGTGGCAATCTATTTCAATATGTTTGGTCTGCTCGTGAAAAACTGGGTTGGCTGCTATATGAAGGGCAGCTTGATTATCACAAAATAAAGCAATAGGTTTAGAATGATTGACTTGTAAATCTTTGAGAAGAGAGATTAACCATATTGCTTCACAGGTCGCATTTGCCGTGGACCTATACTCGGCCTCAACTGAAGATCTTGAAACAGTCTGTTGTTTCTTAGATTTCCAAGAGACGAGAGAATCTCCAACAAAGAAACAAAAACCACTGATGGACAAACAGCTATCAGGACATGCAGCCTAATCAGAATGGGCAAAACCCCTTAAATTTAATGCCGAGGAAGTGGAGAAGAGCAAACCTTGGCCAACCGTTCCCTTTATATATTGTAAAATACGATGCATCGCCTACAGATGGGGCACACGGGGCTAAGATAAAATTGGCTAAGGTAGTTCATAGAGAAAGAAAGATCTGGCCTGCTAATGGTAAGGTACAAGAGGCGCTCAATCAACCTTCTATATTGAGCCAGATCAGATAAAATTTCTCCATCATCACGAACCAGCTTAGTGTTAGGTTCCATGGGGGTTCTTTGAGGTTTGCAACCAAGAAAACTTGTATCTGATAATAGACTCAAGGCATACAGTCGTTGACAAAGAAAAATACCTTGTTTTGACCTAGCTACTTCCAAACCTAAGAAGAACTTGAGTGGCCCAAGATCTTTGAGCTTGAAACACTTATCAGGGAACTGTTTGAGTTGCTCAACTTCCTCAGGATTATTACTAGCAATCACAATGTCTTCAACATAGACCAAAAGAGCGATAAATGAATTTTCTCTTACTCTAGCAAAAAGAGAACTATTCGCTGATGATTATTGAAAGCCAATGCCAAAAAGAACCAAGGAAAACTTGGCAAACCACTGTCGAGAGGCTTGCTTCAGCCTATATAAAGATTTGTTAAGCTTACAAATAGGATGAGGAGGCAGAGTCTCCCCCTCACGATGATCACCGGGTGGAAGAGCCATATACACCTCCTCTGTCAAATCGCCTTGAAGAAAGGCATTATTAACATCCAATTGGGTAAGAGACCAATCGCAAATTGCAGCCAACGCTAAGAGAACCCTCACGATGGTGAGTTTAGCAACGGGAGAAAAATTATTAAGGTAATCTACCCTTTCTTGTTGGGTAAAGCCTTTCGCTACGAGCCAGGCCTTATGCCTTTCCAAACTACCATCCGATTTATATTTGAGTTTCTAAACCCAACAACAACCAATAACATGCTTACCGGGGGGTAAAGAGACAATGGTCCAAGTATCATTTTGTTCCAAAGCTTGCAGTTATGCACGCATAGCTTCCCGCCACTCTGGCGCATCAACAGCTTAAGCAAAAGTATCAGGTTCAATGTGAGAGGAGATGGAACAAACAAAGGTACGATATAAGAAGGGGATAATTTATCATCACTCAACACCTTGGATAATGGATGAAGTATGGAACTAGAAGGAGTCAACGTTGAATAACAATGAAAATCCTTGAGATAAGGAGTTTTACAAACTCGGGTTGGTCAGGACTCAACAGGAATGATGCTGTGGGAGGATGAGGAAGATGACGGACTAGGAATGGGAGGAGATTCACTAAGGGCATGACCGGGTAGAACAGATTGATCAAAGAAAGAAGACTGTATAGGAGTTGTAAGCTGAGAACGAAATGTAAAAACAGAATTGTGATGAAAACCATCATCACCCAAGATCATTCATGTCAAATCATCAAGAATATTAATAAGATGCGGAAGCTAACCTGAATCCATTGTTGAATGTGATTCTTGAGTCTTTTGGTTGAGGATCTTCCAAGTCTGGTACGTAAATTCTCCTTTTAGAATGCTCTGTGATTTCTCTGTAGATGGGAAACAGAAAAATAATGTACGTGCTGACTTGGGGACCACAACCCCTTTATATAATTGCTAAACCCTAGCAATTATCCTTAATTACCAATTTAGCCCATCATAAAATTGGTAATTACCCTTTTGGTCTTTACACA
>CAMOHE010027660.1:1854-20093 GCA_946598075.1 Artocarpus hirsutus | reverse complement strand
ATTCGAACTTATCGGAAGATTCCGTGGCGTTCAAAGACTTATCAATCAGTCCGTCCATAACTGATTGTGGCGTCCTCACATACCAAGGTTCGTGCTTCTTGTTAGGCATCGGGTCGCGGTTTCATTTCAAATCCGATTAGGCGTTTCGATCTTGGAGACCAATTTTGGTTAGGGTCGCGTTAGTTCTTGGCGTGGTTCGTATCATATGGTATCAGAGCCGAACCTCTGCTGGTCGGGTGGGAGCATGTACAAAGGTTCCTTGCCACCCGTGCAGGTTAACGACGGAGTTGGCACGAGGACGTGCAGTCTAAAGGGGTCGGGAATGATGCGTCCCACATCGGTTAGAGAGGGTGGTCTTGGGTGTTATATATATGGGTTCACAAACCTCCCCTCACGAGCTAGCTTTTGGGGTGGAGTTAGGTGGGTTCGTATCACCAAGCACGCCCATTTGGGTTGCGATAAGTTAAGTAATACTTTATGTAATGTGGATACCTAGGAATAATGATGAATGTGAATATTGTATATATGTATATGTATGAAACTTAGTAATGATTAACTATGGTATCCATGGAATATGATCATAATAAATCTCATAATCTGGTATATGATGAAAACTATCTAACCATGTAGATTTAATGTGGTAATGAATAAAACCTTAAGGTGAGTAATGGTTTTCCCTACTGAGCATGTTGTTGCTCATTCCCTGTTATGTTCATCTTTTCAGGACTTACTAAGTGTGATGTGGCTACAAGAAAAATAATTGAAAAAGCTATGTAGCTATATTACGTTGGGATTGCTTTGAATGCAAAGAATGATCTTCATGATAATGTAAGCATCGATTGTTATTTTCTATGACTGTATAAAGATTTGTTGAGGGTTGAAATAATGATGATGACAGTTGTATATTATTAAAATTTAAGGTGCTACATTAAACTGTGGTTTATTTATTTGTTTATGTTTTTATTTTAATTTGAGAGTTTTTATTTAAGTCCCGGGCAAATTACTTTGATGATTTATATTTATTTTCTAATCTTCATTTTATTTAATAAAAACTATTAACCCCCACTTAGGGGCGTTACACATTTTAAGAATATTTTATTTCTTTTATGATTATGCTAAATTGCATAGCATAAGATAAGCTAATCTTATACTCCCAATGGTTGTTCATCCATAGAATTGGCATAAGATAAGCTAAGCTTGTACTTTCAAGGGGTGTTCTTCTACAGAATTTAAAAAAGAAAATAATGGATAAGAATGTGGCGAGTAAGTAGTTCTATTTCTAGATATCAATTAAGTAAGAATCTTACATATGGTATGAATAGGTTTTTTAAAAAAATATGTTACACATTTTCTTAAAATTATAAATGTATATTTCTGCCTTATGTTATAGTATGTGATGCTATGTCATACTACATGCTCACTAATAAGTTCAATAAAACCTATATGAACAAGTTAATTTATAGTCTCGTACCAACTTCTTGACCTATGGGGAGGCTTGTATTAAGAAATATAATAGTTTAGATCACAGTGTCATTAGGGAGTATTGTTGGGGACCTTGCAAACCCTAACTTCCTCATGTTCGTGTGCAATTGGTATGAACAACTAGGGCCACATGAAAAGTAAGACACAACCATAATGAAGCATAACCAGCACATGCATGTTTTTAACTATTTGTTTTCTTTAATTTTTTGGGAGATGTAGTTCTCACCTGCTAGCAAAAGCTTCTCCAATTTTGTTCATGCTATAGGTAAATAACCTGCAAGTAACGTCTGATGGATGATGGTATAATGATAGACGAACAATGGAGATAGGAGAATGGATATTGCCCACTTTTTGTTCCGCATTTGGTTTTGTTAACTAGGACTTTTTAATTAAGTATAAATAGTACAATTGAGACTATATGTATATATTTTAGATACCAAGATTATAGCTATGTAGATTTAGTCAATATATCTTAAAGATGATCATGTTAAAGCAATATACTATAATTTCTATTACAACAAAATAAGGATAGTTTAACTAAAATTAATTAGTAAGATTGTTTACTTTAGTAATATTTGAAAAAATATTTCAAAATTTAAGTAATTGTAATAAGTATATGTTTAAGAATATGTCTAAATGGTTGAAGTAATGGCCATATAGTTAGGTCATTATAGACACGCACTGGACACTCTCAAAGGCATGCATATTGCTCCATGACTAGGATTTCTAGGTCTATTTCGCTATGAAAAGGATTTTTAAGCTTGGATTTTAGCTTTTTGGGATATTTTAAGGCGAGAAAAAGGCTATTTGACTATATTTAAGGCAAAAAAGAGGATTTTGAGTTGGCTTTCTTCATCTTCTATTTATTTTAGATCAATTCATTTCAAAATGCCTCAACTAGGACATAATCAAACTAGAATAAATGGGCCCATTTGGCCACTTAGCCTACCAAAGCAAGACCCACACGAGATCTCTAAGCATGACTTGTCGACGGAGTGAGCCTGTTGGTGTTGCAAGATAAGAATAATGGACTTGGGCTCTTAAAGGGCCTTGTACAAAATCAACCATCAACAAAACTAAAGAAATAAGGGTGAAATTAAGCATGGAATTACTTAGCCTAAATTCAACACCAAATTAAAGAAATAAAATGACATTAATCAAAAAAATCGACAGCAAAATTCAAGCATACATGTAATACCCCTCAAACTAAGTAATAAGCTTGTGGAAAGCTTATTTAGTTTGGATAAAGAGTATTGATCTTTCATTTACATTATAAATATTATGGTTCACTTAAAATATTCACTTCAATACAAAAGAGTTCTAAAACTGTTGTTTCACTCATTTTCTTATTTACAACATATACAATATTCAAAAATAAGATGTGAAGCATAGTATCACATCCAAAGTTAATAATATATCTATTTACAAAACCATAACAAAGCTACTAAGTTTTACAAAACAGAGTTCAAAAATATGCTTCTAAAGTTGATTTAAAACATCTCATATGAACAAATCTCTATTCGACAACTTAGGTCCTTGGTCAACCTCTAACCCTATACATCCTCACCTAAATCATAAGGACTATAAATGAGCTAAAAACTCAGCAAGCAGAAACTAATGCATGAACATGTAATGAGACTTAGAAAATGCATATTTCTTAAAGCTCAAATCAATCGTTTTGCATTCATATTTCTCATTAAGCTCCTTAATTAAAGCATTGGTATATTAAATAGTATTTTAATGTTTTTGTGTAAAAATATGTTTAATTATGAGTTTTTAATATGTTTTTATGTTTAATAATAATTTTAGTAATTTTTAGAATCATTTTCATATGTAAAATATTTATTTAGTTTAAAATTAATTAAAGCCTTAAAAATAATATGCGGTAAATATGTTCTGTTTTATAATGCGTTTTAAGTTTGTAAATATGTTTTATAATTTTGTACTAATTTATAACAATATTTTGGAGTCTTAAAAATTATATATGTGTGAAACCGATAAGGTCCATTAATTTTAGAAGTTTGTAATTATTTTTAGTGCAATTTAATTTAAAATTAATATTTTTAAAATTATTATAAATATTATGTTTGTAAAATAATTAATTTTGTTTCAATTTTATATCTTTAGGTTTAAAATTTGGAAGAAAAGTGGAAAAAATAGACAATAAGTCAGAAGAAACAAAAAAAATCAGATTTTAAAGATTGGGACACGTGGCATCACCTCGTCCTTTGGATCACATCGCTAATCAATTTGGAGCTGTTTGATCAGGACACATGTCGTTAACAAAGCTACCAAATTGGGTCCTGCCTGTCAATGCACTTCACAGGCTTCTTTGGATTTGTTGCGGCCATGTCCATGTGCGTTCGAATTCCAAGCCATCCGATTTGATTACCATGACCCATCCAGTGGTCCAGATCTTGCTTAGGCCCTATGTTTCTATTCCTCTTGCAGTAGCTACTAGATGAGTCTTGGTCAGCACAATCAATGGCCTCTATTTGTCTGTCTCTGACTTGAAGGCACTAGATTGCAACGCTCAACTTACACTCTAAAAAACAACTACCTGCATGGAGAAAGGAAAAAATAATAAAACAATACAAGATGTACAATTTGCATCCATTTTTCTCAAAATAAATTGGAGAACAAATAATTAAAAATTTTGTAATAATAGACATTTCATGACTATAAATACCTACGCTTTCTCCCCTAGTTCTTTAACCCTTTAGTAGAGAAAAAATTACTATGTATTAAATAGTTTAGTTTTAAGTCTTAGTTTTTAATATTTAGTTTTTAATTTATGTTTTTGTAAAATAGTTTCTAGCTTATGTTGTAAAGATTATGTTCAATAATATTTTGAATGTTTTCATTTTAAATAGGTCTTTTTAATTTTCTTTTTTAGCTGAGGAAAGATGGTGAAATTTTGGCAAAATTACTTTAAATTTTTTTATTTTTCCTTAGTTTTTTAAGCAGTTATAATGTAAAATTATTTTCTTGCAAAATTTCATATTTTTAGTATTTTCTCAGCTAGAACTATAGCAAAACTCTAGTTTTGATTTTTTGTCAACATAGGCTGGCGCAGATAATGTTTTGGAGGACCTTGATTAGTCATAGATAGGGAATGGTATGGTAAATGCTTAACTTATTATTTTGTTTGCTATTTTAGTTAAATAATGCTAAAATTATGTTTGTTTATTAAGTTAAGTTTTTGTTGCATAATAGACATGAACTGGCACAACAATTGCTTGATTTATTATTGACAGAGGAAAATATAGTGTATTCTTATATCATTTAATAAATATTTAGAAAAACTAAAATATAGCTAAGTTAATTGCCAGAATTGAACCTTTGACCCGCAGCGCTGTTATAACTATTGTTATTTCTCTTTCAATTAATCGCACTTATTGTCAAAATTCCATTTTAAATTAGCTGCATTTCTTATTATTGAAGTTCAAAAATCACAAAAATCTAAAAGTGAAAAATGCAATTAAAAAGTGTGAAAATTGTAAATAAATTATATAATAAATATACTAGACTTTGCATCACCTTTTCATTATGGGATTGACCTCAGATTCATCGAGTTTTATTATTTGTGAAAACCTTATACTTGAGATTATATCGAATTGTAATTTCAAGATTGAACAAGTTTTTGCCGCCATTGCTAGGGAATAGGTCGTCTTTAATACAATATATTTTGTGTCTTATATTTTTTTTTGTTTTATCTTCTATTTTACTAACTATTTTTCTATTTTATTTTTTTCTGTTAGTATTTGTTGTTTTGTAGGTATAAGTTATTGTTTACGTAAGAATTCTACATGCATTCCAAGTAAGTTACGATTCACGTTGATTACTATTCATAGTTAATATTCATAAAATATATAAAATAAAATTATCCAAAAAATAAAAAAGTAATTCTTTTTAATTATATTTTGTTATTTGTTAGTTTTAGGTTTAGATTTAAGGTTTTTCAGAATAATTAATCAAAATTGTGGCATTTAGGAAGAATATAATTTAAAGAAGCTCTGTTTGGGGATTGGTACTAGTATGGAAACCTTCCCATAGCCACTTACTTTAGGAGATTCTTCCATCACTAGTCATTTCAAAAACGTTGTTTTGACTAGAAAGTTGGCTTTTAAGGAGCTTTCAACTCGCTAATCTTTCCTAGGAACATTCTTAAAGCATATAATTTTCAAAATCTAAAAAATAAATATGGCCAATGCTTTTTACTCGCTACTTTATTCTCCTAGAATAAACAAAAGCTTAGCATCTTGTTTAGAAAATTTTGTAAATAATGTAAATAATTTTTATGTATGTTTGGTCTCGTGTGCCTAAAATTTGAAGATTAATTAAGAAAAGTTTAGAACCATCTTTAGCCTTTGTTGTATCTTTCATTAACTAAAAATGGGCTATAATGAAAGTGTTAATAATGATAACATGGTTAATCAACAAATTATCAATTCTGTTATTTGTTCAATATGTGATTATTTGCAACCATCTCATGAATCCACTCCACTGTATCTTGTTTTTCCTCTTAATGCTCATAATTCTAAGTTTAAGCTAGGAATGATTAACTTACTTCCAACTTTTCATGGTTTAAAATCTAAAAATCCTTATTTGCACCTTAGAAAGTTTAAAGATATTTGTGCTACCTTCACTCATCAAGATGTTTCAAATAAAATTGTTAGGCTTAAGCTTCTTTTTCTTTAAAAGATAAGTCTAAAATTTGGCTTACTTCTTTAAAACCTAGGTCAATTAGTATATTGCAAGAAATACAGACTGAGCTTTTGAAGAAATTCTTTTCAACTTAAAAGGCCAATGCTTTGAAGAAACAAATTCAAAATTTTTCTCAAAATACAAAGGAAGTTTACTTTCAATGTTGAGAATGATTTAAGGATTTGTTGAATTCTTGCCCACATCATAGTTTTTAAAAATGACGTTAATGTTTAACTCTAGAGACCTATCAATTCATTGAAACAATGTGTAATGGAGAATTCCTTGATAGAGAACTTGATGAAGTGTTAGATTTCCTAGATAACTTAGTTGAAAACTCTCAATATTGACAACATGTTAATTTAGAAGGCTTAATTAGATCTAATCTTGCTAATGCACAAAGAGGTGTTTATTAACCTAGTCAAGATAATGATTTAAATGCTAAAATTGTTAGTTTGTCAAAAAAAATTGAAGCCATGGAATGTACAAATATTCAAGAACCTAAGATTGAAACTTTGTGCACGTTTTCCAAAATCTAGGATACTTGACTTATTAATGCTCTGTTTTTAATGAAGATTCCCATGAATAGATGGACTAAACAAACCAATTGGATCAAGTTAGGAAGCTTTTTCTATCTTCGCATTCTGACATATACAATCCACAACGGAAAAATCATCCCAATTTTAGTTAGAGTAATGATCAACTACTACCATAACCACCTCAAAATTTTCAAAATCATCCAATATTTCCACAATAATCTTAAAATGTACAATATCCATCAAATTCTCAATTTCATAAACCTCTACAAAATTTTCCACCACTTATAAATCTTTATTCATGAGTCAAAACTCTTGAAGACACATTGCAATCATTCATGCAAGCTCAAAAAGCATTCATTCAAAAACAAGAAGTTCACAACACTCACACTTCAAAAGACATTCATGAAATTAAAGAGTCTATTTCTAAGCTAACTTCTTCGCTTCGTATTTAAAAAAAATGCAAATTTCCTGCTCAACCTGTACATTACAAGTTGCCTCTTCTTGTTTACCACCACAACAAAAAACTATTAATTTTGTCATAGCTTTTCGAAGTGTAAAAGCTATTGATAAAACCTTTTTTTTTTAGAAGATCAAAAGGTTAATTAAGCTTTGAAAAGTGATGATAAAGTAAATACTGATGAGGAAAATATTTTGAAAAAAATGTTGATTCAAAAGAGAAATTTGTTTCGAAAGTTCATTTTTTTCTAGCTTTGCTTTCAAAAAAGAAGCCTAATAAGAATGCTGAAATTTTTTGAACCTTTCAAGCAAATCAAGATTAACATTCTACTTTTGGATGCAACCAAACAAGTCTAAATTTTTTAAAGAATTGTGTGCAATACAAAGAAAGCATAATATGAATAAGACTCCATTGTTAGATGAGAATGCTAGTTCCATCATTCAACATAAGTCACCATTGAAGTACAAAGATATTGGCTATCCTATAATTTCTTGTATCATAGGAAACACTTAAATTAAACATGCATTGTTAGTTCTTGGTGCTAACGTCAACCTTTTGCCTTATTCTATTTATCATCAATTAGGTTTAAGTGAGCTTAAGACAACATCTGTCATACTTCAGTTAGCTAATCGTTCTGTTAAGATTTCAAGAGGAGTTGTTGAGGATATGTCAGTTCAGATTGATAAGTTTTACTTCGTAGTAGATTTTATTATTTTGAATATACAACCTGTTTCCACTTCAAATGTTCAGGTCTCTATCATTTTTGGTTATCCATTTGTTACAACTTCCAATGCTTTGATTAACTATAGGAATGGTGTTCTGAAATTATCTTTTAGAAAGATGACTTCTAAATTAAATGTGTTCAATACGTTGAAACAATCTGATGTTGAAAATTGTGAAACTAAACCAATTGAGAATGATCAGTCTTTGGTTAATAAGCTTATGAGCTTGCAAATTTGATATTGAAAAAAGATGAAGCTTGTAAATTTGAATCTAGAAAAGATAATTCTATGAATAAAGATTTTGTTATGAAAGAAAATTGTTTTGATCCAGGAAAATATGAAGAAAGTGCTTTGAAAATTTTTTAAAAGAGACCATTTATATCTAAATATTATTCATGTATATCTAAATATTATTCATGTCATTCTAAATATCTTGTTGTTTTAGATTCCAAGGATGTTGACCTATTTTCAACTGTAATCTAGTATTTTCTTTTATTTTTGCTTTTGTTTTTATGTGTTATTTTTGTTTTTTTTTTGTGTGTTATTTTCCTAAAATTCAGAGGAATTATTTTCAAAAACTCATTAAACTGGCTAAGATTAGAGAGGCTATAATAAAATGATTAGTTGGTATTTTCATATCAACAGCATCTAGAAACGCTTTCTAATGAAATGATTAGCAATGAATTTTTTTGAATTTTAAAATTTGGTAAGATAAAAAAAATAAAAACATAAAAACTTAAAATACAAAAAAAATTAAAAATACAAAAAAAAAAATTGTTTCTTACATGATTGTACATTTAGTATGTTTAGTAATCTAGTAGATTACTTTTATCCAGTCTATTATATAGCCCAACACAATTTAGAATAGTGTCATACATGTCTGTACTGTTTTTCTTATATCCAACTAGTATTCCACCCTTTGTCTCTATAATCGTTCGTTGTACATTAATGCCCAGACTTCTCAGTTCACTTTCTCTCTAAATTTTCTTTTTCTTTCTAAATTCTCAATTCTCTTTACTTTCTTTCAAGAATTCCAAGAAATTTTCTAGAAAGCTTTCAAAGTTCTTTGACTTTCAAACACTTTTCTTAGAAAATTTTTCAATCGTTTCTTTCTTAATCCTACAAAATCTTCTCAATACTCTCAAAATCTCTTAAATCCACTCAAAGTTTCTAGATCTTTTAAAAGCTCTCTCAAAATCTCCTAGAAATTTGTCAATTCACTCTCAAGAATCTCATCTTTTTCTCTCTTTCATCATGGATCCTAAATATGAGCATCTTAAGAAATATTTCCCTTCTCATTCTCAGAAAGAAATTAAACAAAAGTTCCAAACTAAAGTCACTCATCTATAGGTACTTTCCCATTTTCATCTCTCTACTAATGTAAAAATATATATAAAAGGTCTAGTTAGCCCTAGTGATGTAACTAATAAAGGTCTGCCTGGGATGGATACGAGTCTATATGCTAGAAAAATTCAATTCTATAAAATGGTCTTAGAAAAGAGAACTTAGAAGATCTCCGAGCTTTTCTTGAGTTACATTTATGTGGGTATGTTTGTGAGGCAATATCAAAACTTTGGCCACAATTCCATGCAGAAAATGAACGTCTCAAGAATCTAATGTTAAACAAACCAAATATTTAATTCTTTGGAAAGTTAGATGGGAAAAAGACTCTCACTTCATCTAATTTGAAACAAAATCTATAAAGTTTTCTTTGTTTCAGAGTGTTTTTATCTTCTGAAAAAATGTTGAAAATTTATTTAAGAAATGATCTTAGTTTTAACGAAAAATCATTAGAATGACTGGGTGACTGAATTTCTAGAGACATGCTCTAATGAACAAAAGTTTTCAATTCATTCTCGAATAAAATTTTATCAACAAAAAGATTTTTGTTTTTGTGCGGTTGTTGCAGTAGTTGTTGAATAATTATATGTGTACTGTTTATGTTTCAATAATATTATTTTATTTGTCAGATGTATTATTTTTCTATAGGTATTTTGTGTGTCATGTAAGGTAAGAGTTGTCTTGAAAATAAGCCCTACTTTATCAAAAGTTGTGCAATTATGTCTTGTTTTTCAAAAGTTAAACAGTATTATCAGGTAAAAATTTTCAAAAGATCTACAGTTGTACAACATCTGTCCATCTATTTTTACCTATCATCACAGCTGTCCTTACCAGTTTTACCCAACACCTTATCCTTACCTATGCTCAGATGTGTACAAAATTTCATTTTATGTTAAGTTTTATTCAAAGCAGTGTGAAAAGAGTCAAGTGAAAAAAACATAAAATATTTATAAAAAAAGAGTCTTAGTCTTAGAAACCATTATAGCATCCTCTTCCTATTCATATCAAAGCTTTACAAACATCTACGTGTTTTGCAGTTCTAGTCCAAGAAAAGGAAGTGAATACTTAAATGTTGCATTCCATTTGGGTTACGTCTTGGCTAAGAAAATGATGAATCTTATGCATGGAGGATATAGTCTAGGTTGAATAAGTACTATTCCAACAAGAGTTCATTTTGGAGATATTGAAGCCTTAAGTATTATTCCTGGTGTTTTTGCTCAAGTTCGTCTGTGTGGTCAAACCATAGGTACTGAAAGGATAGTCGCAGGCCTCCCTAAGCGAATAAAAGACATGGCTAGCTCCTCTGTTGCTCTTATTGCTTTACGAGGTCTAGGAACTCTAGAAGGAGGAATTATTTAATAGATTGATAAAAATTAAACATTTGGTTAGTTTATCTATGTCAGCTTTTTGTAATTAACTTTTTCTTTCCTACTATGTATATAGTATTAATTGTTGAGTCACATCTACCATAACTATTTCTACCTAAATCCTTTATTTATATTAGATTTAAATAATTTGATTTTTAATTTTAAAACATTACTTTGCATATCACGTTTACTTTTTATTTTATTTTACTTCGCTTTTGCTATAAATTGCAGATTTGCGGGAAAAAATGCTGGGATTTCCTTTTTTTTTTTTTTTTTGAACCAAAATCGTCCAATATGCTTAAAGCCAAAAGCCATTTCTTTTCTTAAAACTACATCCTTAACGATATAATAAAGAAAAACCAATCCAAATAGGAGAGAAACATTAAAAAAAAAAAATTAAATCTATTTATATTACTAAAAGAAGTTTGACAAAGAAAATTGATATATATATATATATATTTGATTTTACTCGCTTCGGTATAAAATACGATTCCACTTCGGGTTTATAAGATGCTTCAAGGGCTCATGCGCTTTCTCTGTTAATTGCATAGGTGTTTGCAATGTAAAAGACATTCATCTGCAATGGAAAAGCGTATGATGGAGGGGATGGGAAGTGTCGAGTAAATGTGAAGCATATACTAATATTTAAAATTAAAAATAAATTTATTTTTTTCAAAAGCAAGTCCCAGCAAAAAAAAAGTCCCAATTTTTTTCCCAGCAATTAGTCTAGAGATGTTTGGAGTTCTTAACGACGATTGACGGTGGTGCATTTTGTTTTCCTTGCCTTGTCATGTAAT
This sequence comes from Artocarpus hirsutus, assembly GCA_946598075.1. Classification (NCBI taxonomy): domain Eukaryota; kingdom Viridiplantae; phylum Streptophyta; class Magnoliopsida; order Rosales; family Moraceae; genus Artocarpus; species Artocarpus hirsutus. The sequence goes on along the minus strand of CAMOHE010027660.1, from coordinate 8,684 downwards.
GAAGTTTTAAAACATGATCGCGATGATGTGGATGTAGAGGTCACTTAATTAAGGAATTATTTAGTAGCAAGTCCGAGCAATTTTTGTCCAGCAATTAATAGCAGAAGGGAAGTAAAATAAAAGAAAGAGTAAGTCATAAGTAAAATAATATTTTAAAATTAAAAACTAAAATTATTTAAATTTAAATAATTAATATAAAGGATTTAGGTAAAAAAAATTATTGTAAATTTAACTCAGCAATTAATGCTACACATATTAGGAAAGAGAACATTGATTACAAAAAGCTGATATAAGTAAACAAACCAAATGTTTAATTTTCATTGGACGGGTCTATTATATAAGTAAAATGATGTGGTATATTCAGTGTATTGAATAATTCCTCCTTTAGAAGCACTTTTTGTTGTTGTTAGTTGAAAATTGTTAAGAATTCATTCTAAACCCATTGGTATGTTAAATATAAAAGGTTATTTTGACAGTTTGTTTAGTTTTTTAGATAATGTTGTAGAAGAGAACTTTTTTGTAGATTTAGGAAGAAAGATCTTTGTCTATGCTCCAACTGTTTAGGAATTGCACAAAAAGATACAGGTCATCACTCCTGAGATAGATGCCGCAACTTCCAAGCTGGATTGGAAGAAGGAAGATAGCAGAAAACACTCTCAAGATTTGGATCTCTATCTAAATTCTTTAATATTTTTGTTTTACCTACTGTAACAACCGAGAATTTTAATGCATTAAATTAAGACAAAAAATGTAATTTAAGGAAAAATATTGTATAATAATACAAAAAATTATACGGTATTAGAATAATATAGTGTAAGAAAATACACTGATAAAGTTATGCAGCATAAAAATTACACTACAAAAGTAATGCAGTGTAAGAATTAGACTGTTTAAGGTCACACAGTACAAAATTAGACTGTATAGACCACAAAATTTTTATAAAAGTGAAGAGAGAAAAAAAAAAAAAAAAAAGAAAAATTTGGGAAAAATCAGCTCTCTCTCTACTTTCTCTCTCTACATTTTCTCTCTCTCTCCTCAAAAATCAGTCAGAGATTCCAACGTCGGTTTTTGACACCTCCTACACCATTGGAAAGCTCTCGACGAGCTGAGTCTAACGGTGTGCCGAGCCACCCAAAACTCAACCGGAGGAAGGCTCAAGCGCCGCCCAAAATGACGATGAAACCCATTTTTTTCTGAGGTGGTTTCTCAACCGTCCGACCACCAATCGACGTGATTTTGGTATCTATGGACTCAGCGTGAAGAGAGGAGCAAGAGAGTACCAATTTTTCAGCTCAATTCTAGCTAGAAAGGCCACAACAAAGTAGCTCTGTCGCCGCCGTGGAGCCACCGTCAGAGCCGCAGTCTTCGGCAGCGGTGAGGCACACCGCTGGTGCCAAAAGAACCAGAGGAGGACGGCAACCTGAACCCCTCACCCAATTTCACTATTCTGTCGCCCCTCGTCGGAGATCTAGGATGCCTGCCACCGCCGCCGTGGGCGAGCTCAGGTTCACCATTTTAAGCCGAATTGAGCCAAATTGATGGCATGAAAGCACTCAAAGGAGTGAGAGGAAGGTGTTGGACACCTCAATTGCACGAAACCACCGTAGGAAGAGCACGAACGGCCTCTGCAGCCTAGCGCCGCCTTGAGAACCTCGAGACTGCAATTTCAGGGAAAGTTGAGCAGCCCCACCATGGAAGAAATGCTCAGAAAGGGATGGGGAAGGAAACCCCCAAGTTAATTTAGGGCCACTGTCGTTGGAAGGCCAAGATCGGGGCCGCTAGTTTTGGCCGTGAATCTCATCTTTGGCCGTGAATCTTGTCCCTGATTTGCATGGTTAGAGGCCAAATTGAATGAAATTGACCCCACTAATGAACTCAGGAGGGTCGATTTAGAAGGGGTAGGCTCAAGCTCAGCCGTCAATGGAGCCGATTGACGTCGGTCAATGGCGGTCAATGGCCGGTCAACGGTCGTTTTGGGACTTTGTGATCCGGACCTCTGATCGACGATCTGAGACAGCCTCCCTACTCGGTTCGATGCTCTAAATGTAATGGTGACCTCCGTTCGAGCTAATTCTTCTTCGGTGAAAATCGTCTGGTACAAACTGCACATGGATCGAGGCAATTCAAACTGTAGTAACCGAGTCCAGAAATACATTTCTGAGAATGTATGATGTCCAGGAAGCATTCCTAGCCATTCATGGTCCCTCGAGGAGCACTGCAGAGAATGCTTCGCATACTGTAGATACAGCGAGGTACAACTTGACCCGCGTAGCTAGGAGTCCAAGTAAGTAGCAATCTCGCCTACAGTATGAACGGTTTTAAAATACATTGTTATAGATGCTAAGTTTTCAGGATTAAAATTAGATAAGGAATGAATGAAAGAAAATAGATTAAGGGCAAAACGGTCATTTTATGAAAAATGACCAAAACGAACCCGAAACGCCCGATGTCGGGAAACGTTTCTTAGCGAGAATTTTTTCATATTATGTATGTAATGGAATGTTAAAGTTAAGTAATGAATTTGGTTAAGTTAGGAAATGGACGAAAAACCCGCCAAGGGCAAAAACGTCATTTTTACTTAAACGAATAAAATGGAGTCGAGCACTCTGATTTAGCATAACGTTGTTAGACGAAAAATGTTTCGTAAGTTGTTAAGTAATGAAACCGCCAGTGAGACAGGAAGTTATAAAAAAGGAATGCATGTTTAATGCTTACGTTTTATTATCAATCGAGTGGATTGATAAAAAGAAAGTTAATTAATGAGTTGGTTGTCGTATGATTAGGACACAGAAGCTGACTAATGAAAGGGAAAGGAACGAGATAGGAACGGGATAGAGAATGCTAGACCATAGTCAGGTAAGTTCAATCTCACCTACAGCATAAAGTAAAAGATTTTCAAATACTATTTTAATGTTTGCAAATGTGTTTGCAATGATTATAGAAATTGTTTAAAAAGTATTGTTACATTTATTGTGCAAAAAGTTTTACAGTTTAAAACAAGTTTGCAATATACTTGTAACTAATATGTTAAAGTATAATTGCATGTAATGTGCATAAAGTTTTAAAAGATCAAGTAAAAGTTTGCAATGTATTTGCAAAAAATTACGTTTAATGTATGTTTTGCATTTTGTTAATGCATGATGTTTTACAGTTTGATAATGTTTTATTATACAAATTATGGTTTGCAAACTATGTTGCGTTTTATGTTGCATATGTTATGCAATAAGTTGCATTTGTCATGCAATAAGTTTTAAAAGGTAAGTTATGACTTGCCAAAAGTGTTTGTATTTTATAATGCATTTGTTATGTAATATATTGCATTCGTTATGCAATAGACTTTACGGTACAAGTTATGAATTGCAAGTATGACTACATTTGACATGCTCACAAAAGTTAATAAGAGGGTAATGTAAAGATAAAAAGAAAGTGTCATACTAGCCTCTGTGTGATGAGGTAATAAAAGGAAAGTAAAAGTTTGACCTCCTAGATGTGAGGTACATGACCTTGAAGTTCGATAGTCTCAAGTCTTCTGCAAGGGAAGCATCATGTTTATGATCTCATGATTAATAAGTTGGTATGAATACTAAGGTAAGATAAGGAAAGTGAAAGCAAGATAAGGAATGATAAGGAAGGAAAATAGAAGGTTAAAGTAAGGAAAGAATGTACATAAGATGCTCATAATTAGAGTTCATAATTGAGCATAATTGGAATCATGCATTATAAATTTACGTGTATTCCTTATTATAAAGTATTAATGCATGATTTGCTTGTATTCCTCATTACAAAGTATTTACGATAAATGCTTATACAAAACATTTAGAGAAAAGATTTATGATGAATGTTTATGAAAAACATTTTCATGTTTTTAAGAAAAGGTTTATGGACGACCTTTTTTGAAAAACGTTAGAGAAATGTTTTACAAAAAATGTTATGCGAAATGTTTCAGAAATGTTTTCTTCAAGAAATGTTTAATGGAAAACGTTTATGAAAAACTTTTTATAAATGTTTTATGAAAAATGTTTATGAAAAACGTTTATGGAAAATGCTTTAAGAGAAAGGTTTTTATGAGGAAAGTTTGTAAAGCATGTTTTCAATGATTTGTGAGAATATGTTTGAATTTACTGAGCGCAAGCTCATAAAAAGTTTTTTCATGCTGTAGGTAATTTATGGGTGACCAGTAGGACCCGCTAGAGGAGCTGGGTGCTGCGGAGGGCAGATGCAAAGATGTGGGTATGAATACCACTACAGTTCGCTTCCGCGACACAAAGAAAATGTTTTACACTATTTAATATAGTGTTTTCAAAGTTTTTAAGAAAATCAGAGTTTTAAAAAATGTTTTCAAAAGTTTTAAGATATATTGTACTAAATATGTTATAAAATTATTAAGTGAAGTTTTAAGCTATGATTTAATAAATGTTCCTTCTTACATTTTAAGGAACGATTTGAAATGATTTTAAAGGCAAATGTTGAGCGAGGTCTCAACTTGAATGGCGATAAAGGTTGCAACAGTTTTTAAGTACGCTTTAAAGAATGTTTAAAGAAAAAATTAATTCAGTATTTTTCTTACTAAGTAAGTAAGATTACTATTCAAGAATGATGTTTTAAGTAAGTTAAGTAACAGCCGAAAAGGCGGGTCGTCACACCTACGACATGTTCATTTGTGTTTCTATTAATTTTATGTTTGTGTCTTGAATAACCACTATTGTATATATATGTTGTTGCTCTTTCTACTTAATTTTGTTAAAAGGACAATATTCAATTTAGGTTAGTGGGAGAGGGTTGTGTCAAAATTTTTCAAAATTTTTTGAAATTTGTTAAATTTTTCGATTTTGTGTAAGTGTTTTAATGGGACTAGTCTTAAAAACCAAGCAAAAGAAAAAAAAATGAAATTTCAAAAATAAAAAAATAGTATGCTACTTGAAAAACTTTAAGATTCATATTATCTATAGTCAGGATGGCTGAGTGAAGGATTTTTCTTAGAATACATCTCGATGTGGTCCGAAAATGTAATCTTGTGTATTTGTATAATCTCATATATTTTTTTGTAGCGTGCATGCATGAAGGTAGCTGAGGTAAAGAATACTTAATATTCTTGAAACACATCTTTACTATGTTAGAAATAGCTAAGTAAAGAGTGGTTAGAATTCTTGAAACATGTTTCTGTGTTTGTTTTTCCACCCGATTGTTTAAAAAAATCAAAAAAATCAAAAAAAAATTTAAACCTAAAAAAATATTTTGTAATATATGTATATATGTTTGTTTTTTTGTGATTTGCCTCCTCTCTGATGATGAAATCAAAGGTTATATCATTTTCATGGCTTGTGATAAAATTCAAATATTGTTCAAGCTTGTATTAATTTCTTTTGTCTGCCTTATATCTAGATTGTTATTTTTCCTAAATTTGAGTACTCAATTTCTAACTTTGATTTGTTATACTAATTTAGAGTTTGTTTATGTTAATATAAATCTAGTTTATTTTTATAAAATCGTATAATTTGTTTGAATCCCTCTCGAGGCAAAAGCCTAGATAACACTAAGTTATGAATATAATTTAAGTCATTTTTAGATGGTTTAAACCTTTCAAACTGGCCTATTTATATTCCACATCCCCAGTCACTATGTTGAGCCTAATATTCCTGTTGAGCTTAATATTTCCATTTTTCTTTGTTACACAAATTTTAGCTTAGCCTTTTAATAAATTCATAATCCTTTCCTTAATCTTTCACTCAAAAGACATTTGATCATTCAAATGTAATTAGAGTAATCCCAATGTTATGGGAGATTGGGTAGAGTTAAGAAAGTCTATCTATCAAGAAAGTTTGCCTATCTATTTTGAAAGTTTGTTATGTTTGTAATTTCAATTACTCTGTAAGTTTCTTGTGTTCACTTTGAAATTTTTAGTTATTTAAAAAAATAAAAAAATATGAATATATATATATATATGAAAAAAAGAAGAAGAAAAAAATTTTATAAAAAAAAAAAGAAAAGAGAAAAGTTATAAACAAGGTTGAATAGAAGTGGATGATAATAAAATATTTATTTCAAGTTCGGATTTGTTACTTGGGAATTAAATTGTACATTTTTAAGGTCCGGGAGTTTTGTAAATGTCTTATTAGTGAACTTAGCTTTAAATGTATCTTTCACCATATCTTTTACCCTAGCCTTACAATACAAGTTGAATAAAGTCCTAATAATCTTTAATGAAGTATTATACCACATTAATAGAGAGGGAGATTAAAAACAAACCTATGAGATTTCATTAAAATAAATTAGTTTTTCATTAAAATAAATTAGTTTATATTAATGTAAAATTATCTAGTTAGTAAGCATTGATTAGTGATAGAAAATCACACACACAAAAAAGTCCATTTTAAATATGAAACATGCTCTTGAAATAAGCCATAAACTTGATTAATATTTGTAATTTTACTTTGAGGTATGAATCTAAGATAACCACTAAAGAACATTTGCAAGTAGTCGCTAAGTTTTAAAAAATCAATCTTTATTCTATTTTTAAGTTTTATCGCTTTAATTGCTCTAGATTAACAATAAGCTAGTTGAGGGGTACGTTGAGACTTAGTAAATGTATATTTCTTAAAGATAAAAGCAATCATTTTGCATTTATATTTCTCGTCATCCTTGATTAAAGCACTTGTATGTCAAATAGTATTTTACTATTGTTGTGTAAAAATATGTTTAATTATGAGTTTTTAATATGTTTTTTTATGTTTAATAATAATTTTAGTAATTTTTAGAATCATTTGCATGTGTAAAAATATTTATTTAGTTTGAAATTAATTAAAACCATAAAAATAATATGTGATAATTTT
>CAMOHE010027654.1:0-22919 GCA_946598075.1 Artocarpus hirsutus | reverse complement strand
AAATCTTGAAAAATAGAAAAACTTTGAGTTTTAAAATCTAACCTCGAATCAAAGCTTGAAAACGTTGTTCTTGTTGTTGAATCTTGTTCCCGAGCCTTTGATCTCCTAGCCCGAAGCTTGAAAATGAATTTTGTTTCAAAAATTTTAGAGAGAGAATGAGAGAGAGTGAGGGTAACCGAGAGAAACGAGAGAGGGAAGAGAGAGAGAGGTGAGCGAGAGAAATGGGAGGAAAGAGAGAGAAAATGAAATAAATAGAGGAAAATAGAGAAAGTGGTTGCACAAAACTATGTGCAACAACACACTATTTTTCAAATCAAATTGCTTTGTAAAAATTTAAATTAACAATTAAAAACAATTTTAGGATAATTAAAAATCATTAAAAGAGTAAAATTATACAAGGTTACTAAATTTCCACAAAATATTCAAATTAGATTTAAAATGCTCATTAAGGCACACTAATTCACCATTTATCATTCTAATATCATTTAATTAACTTCGGGGTGTTACATGAATCACAACTTAATGTCTTTTTACCATATGTGATTCAAACACTTAATATAATTTTTTGTATAATCAAAGATGTTGTAGCTACTCTCTAATTATTTAAAATTATATACATCACTAGACATTTGTTCTAAAATTTTGCTCATAAATAAATTGCATTTACTCAAAGCAATATAAATAAATATGAACAAAAAACCAATAATTTATGTATCAATATTCATTATGCATAAATTAAAATTATATATTCAAGACATGATTTACACATTATTATACAAAATTTAAATGTACTAAATTATTTAACTTAATTTTTGCATGCATAATTTAAATCACAAATTATACATAATAAAAATTATATGCACATAAATATACAAAAATTATATCCACATAAAAAACTGTATAATATTCATAACAAATGAATATTCAAAATTATAATTTTTCATAAAAAAAATTTCATAAAAATATCAAATTGTGGATGTTATGAAAATTTCATAAATTTATAAAATCTGAAAATTTTATAAAATTTTCCTCAAAAATATTACTTTATGAAATCTAGGAAAAATATCAAAATAATTAATTTTTTTTTAATTTTTGGGTTTTTTTTAAAATTTTTTGCCCACTAAAAATGGCGTGTCGTTTTGGGCATTAAGCCTAAAAACAACGTGTGATTTCATAAGAATGAAATGTGCCTCTTGCCATTGGAAACGACATGTCATTTTTGGGCCAATGCCTAAAAAACAACGTGTGGTTTCATACTTGAAGTGGCAACTCTTTCAACCAGAAACGACATGTCGTTTTGCCCCATCATTGGGCAAAAACAACATGTCGTTTTGGCGTTGTCTTCAACCTTAAAACCGGGTCTTCTTGACCTGATTGACTCATTTTGTGATCCGGTTTTAAACTTGGCTTGTTTTTAACCATCCGGATACCGTTTTTAATGTTTCAAATTGCAGAAAACTTAGAAATCTAATGTCTTGATGGTTTCTAACTTTAGTTTCAATTAAGAAACGCTAAATTCAAAAACCTAAAAACCAAAAAAAAATTTACCATGAGTTTCAATATACTATGTTTTTGCATATTTCTAAAATGCAAGACAGAGGTATATTTTAGCTCTGATACCAAATATAAGCATAAATACGATTCTAATATGTTAAAAATATATGCATATCAAAATCATCAACGGAAGTGTAAAACAACATACCTCCCGCCATTGCTCTCTGTGCATACGAAGACTCTAGCTTTTGTGAATGTAGTTTGAGTCTTCTAACACTTAAATGCTCTAACGATGGTGTATGAACTAAAAGGAGTGAGAAATGATAGGGACCAAACTTGTTCAACACATGAACGTGAAGTTTTTTCTTTTTCTGTATTCTTTTTTTTTTTTGTGTGTGTTTTTGTTCTCCCATCAAGAACTTGTTTATATACTAGAAAAAATATATTACCTTTAAATTCAATCAGAATTTAATTTAATTTTAATGAGTAATATGAGACTATTTATGCAAAACCATTATATCCAATAAATCGGTTTCAAAATTGAAAACCATTGGTAATGTAATTACATTACCATTTATATAAAGGATTACATGTCAAACACCCTATTATCCTCACGAGTTAAAAAGAAAAATAGTGATCATAAACCTTGCAGTATTTAAGAAAGGGTATGCATTTTTGTATCCACTTTCTTGATATTCTTTCAGATTTCCTATCAATATAAGTCGAGGGTATGAATAAACAGCGGCAACGGATTCACACACTTGTCTGTCAACTATATGGGGTCGGTGGAGGAACTGAAAATAGTGGGGCCCAGCGAATAGGATGGTATATCTCGATCACCAAATTTCCTGTTCCAATTATGCTAGCATTTTATTATATTATTATTATTATTTAAAAAAAAAAAAAAAAGAGAGAGCATTGCAGGCTAATTGGTCCTTTAGAACAATAATGGATCTGCAATAGAGAGCAAATCTCATGCTGGTTATTATCCAGATGATGCCCATTACCATATTTTACACTTAGCTTTAAGCAGTCTATATCTTTTCAGAAAAGAGAAACCGAAAATTCATTCATCAATTTGTTTTCTTCTTATTGCTCAAGTACACTCTTTAAAATCTCTTCTTCTTCAATCTCAATAGTTGTCTTTTGAAGGGCAAATCTTTCATTTTCCCAGTTCTACTGCCCCAGAAACGAAGAACGGCATGCCAGGTTCATTTCTCTTTTTCTCGGATGAAACTAGACTCGGGTTTTTTTTAGTTTATTTAATGGTCTTTGCAAAGTGACTAAAATGCTTAGATTGGATTTGTTATTGGAAAATAAAACGGGTTTTGAGGTTTTTGTTTTTTTTAAATGTAGATCATATATATGAGTAGTTTCGAATCAACATTTGATATCTTATTTTCCTGTTTTATTGGTTATTTTTTTATTTAAATCTTGACAAATTGTGAATTGTTAAAATATTTTTAATATTTTATTCTTATTTATATGATCAGATTTTTAAATTTATATAACACTATAAATAAATTGTTAAATGATAAGACAAAGACAACAAATCTAGATTTTGGTAGTTCATGTTAAGATGATTCTTTCTATTTTTTAAATCATCTTCCTAACAACGTTTTAATACAATCTGTACTGAACCTTTTCGTATAAGAAGAAAAATTTGCACAGATTGTTACAGCTTTTATTTACTTGAGAGATAGTACTATTTGACACTATGAACAGGGTACCAAATCCTTCAATAGCATGCATAAAGATTTTTTTAAAAGAAAATTTATCTCATTTTTTTCTTAAAAAAATTGATTTTTCTCTTCAAAATTCTCCCTAATAATAGGGTACCAAGCCTCTCTTTACCCAATTTATCTACTCCTTTCTTTTTTGTCCCGATTGACTTAACCTTAGCTTTCTTAAGTCATTGGATCATCAATCAACAGTTTCTTTTGTTTTGTGAATAGATAGTTGTTGATAAATCTTGGTTAAGAGAACAAAAGTTTGTTGTTTTGTAATATTTTCATTTTTCATGCACGTCCATTGAAGCTTGTAGTAGTATAATTTCATTAGTTCAGGAATCAAGAAAAATGGTCATTACCGTCCGTAGTGTACGTCAATGTCACTCCCTCTCTCTCTTCATTTACTTTTCCTGCTTTCATCATCATTTTCTTTTTCTTTCTTTATTTCTTTTTCTCCCTTTTCCTTTTTATAGCATTATATCCCTGTGTTTATTGGTTTTTCTTTTCATTATCATTATAACTTTATTATGTATTTTAACATGTGTATTATATTATATTATTTTAAAATGTGTCTTTATATTTATTATGGATTATTGTACAAATAAAAATAGCAAGTGGTATATACTGCATCGTGCGTTTTCGACTAGTTATATTAAAAATGAGAGTTCTTTGTGGAACTGTTAAAAAAAAAAAAAAACTAAACTTATTTTTTTGTGCCTTTTCCCTTTTTTTTTTTTTTGATTTTGATAACTTTCCTTTTTTTTATTTTCCCTAAAATTTATATTATTTTCTGTTAACAACAGTTTAAAATATTATTTTTTTCAATAGCGACCTTTATAAATAATTTTACTTTTATAATTTCTCTACTGTAATATTTTTTTTTTCAAATTTGTCCTCATTTAAATATTTTTTTTTCTTCTCAGATGTTTGCCCTAATTATTCTTTTCATTTTTTGATAGATAATATAGGATGGAAACACAAGTATTAAGTAATTTGGTAGGTCTATTTTTTTTTTAAAAAATTGTATTTCTAAAAGCGCCAAGTTAAAATTTTCATTAGCAAGTTAAAATTTTCATTAGCACTCTCTTTTTAAAATTCTTTTCTTAAGTGTAAATCTAAAATTTTTCCTTGCAATCTAAAGTAATTTTGGTTTTCGATGCGGAATTGGACCAGATAGTGATAAAATTCTAACGGGCACTCCAACTTATTTCATTCAATTATTAGTGCATTGTCAAGTTTGTCAACGGCCATGATGATTGAACAGCAAAGGAAAAGATATTTTTATGTCACACCAGATCTGTGTACACTATGTATATGCACATACAAACAGAGACGTGTTCAAAATTCATGAATAATAATAATAATAATAATAATAATAATAATAAAGTCTAATCAAATTAATTAATACACGGCACCCCCCAACAAAAAAAAGAAAAAAATCACGTACCCCAGGATCCGTTACAAGCTGACCTTTTATTCCTAAACGATAACGTAACAAATTAGAAAACCAAAAGGATAAATTAGCTTAGGGCAAAGTAGTTTAAAAATGTATATATATATATATATGTATAGATATATACACGTATATATGTATTGTAGAAAACAGCGTGTGAAAGGAATCATTCTGATTCCTGTGATGACATATTTATCTCCCACGTGATACATGGGAACAAAATGTGATGAAATTTGCAGCTTGGAGTTTAAATTAGTGGGCCATTCAAATAATAATTAATCTGAGATATTTTTATAAAAACTAATTTTTTAATAATTGGCATAACTCTCAATCACGCGCAAAAGTGATGCTTGACAACAACTGGTTATTGGGTTATCGTTTTCATTGATTTGAAAAGCCATGAAATGAAGCCTCACAGCTCTGAGTATTTTCTGCTAAATTGTACAGTATCAGGTGGAGTTGTGCGAAAAAGATAAGAGCTAGTTTAAGTCAATTGTGAGTTTTTCTTCTTTACTCAACGACAAATCCACTACCGTCTTTGATAATTGTCTGTTGGAGTGCCCAAGCTTCATTCAGCAGCATGGCAGGTTCTCTACTCTCTCCTTTTTTTCCTCTTGGTATAACAATGTAGGAAGTTCGACATGGAATATTTTGTTTTATTTTTCAATTTTCACTGTATAATGCATTTTAACGCATAGCTTGGATTTGTTAATGGAGCGTAAAAGTGAGTTTTCAAGGATTTAATATTACTGCCTCCGACAAAATTGGAATGATACAGAGAATATTACTTTGTTGGGTCCAATTTTTAGCAAAACATACAGACAATAGCAAGTTAAGATATAGTATTCACAAAAATTGTTCTGAATCATTTAAATGTTGACTCTAATGATGCTTGTTCTTCTTTCTCACAAAAGAAAAGGAGCACGTCTCTGGATCTGCAATTGCATAGTAAGAAGATTTGTAAGGCAATGGACTGTAGCTTGTAATCCAAAAAATTCAAGTCTTTATCATTATCAGTTAACTGAACATACCTATGCAAAGCATGACTCTTTTTTTTTTAATTAAAAAAAAAGAACAAAGGGGAAAAAAATTAAGCTTAAATGCGTTCCAAGTTAATTGGTACAAATAGTGATCTGTTTACAAAGGATGTTGTAATATGCAATGCAGATTATCAAGAACCAATGCTGCCTAAAGATAAAACTTCAAAAGACCAGCTACAAAAATTCATACTTGGGCAGTGGGAATGGTGGGTTTTGGTGGCACTACATGTAATATTCCTTCTGTTGGGTCAGACAGCTGGTATTATTCTTGGGAGATACTATTATGAGCAGGGTGGTAATAATAAATGGATGATTGCTCTTTCCCAAACTGCAGGCTTTCCAATCCTCTTTGTTCCACTCTTTCTTTTCCCCTCTTCCAAAAACCCGTCAAATTCACCTTCTATGAAAGTTCTTGCATCCGTTTACGTCATTCTTGGAGTGCTCTTAGCTGCTCAAACTATGCTGTTTTCTCACGGACTTTCATATCTCTCAGCCTCCACTTATTCCCTACTTTGTGCAACCCAATTAGTTTTCGTTGCGGTTTTCTCATACTTCATAAACTCTCAGAAGTTCACTGCATTGATTCTTAACTCCGTGGTTGTCCTATTGATATCAATGGCCCTCGTCGCAGTCAACGAAAACTCAGAAGGACCAAATGGAGCCTCAAAATCGAAGTACATCATCGGTTTCATTTGCACACTCTCAGCCTCAGCATTGGCCTCTCTCTTTTTATCTCTGACGCAGCTATCTTTCCAAAAGGTTCTACGTAGGGAGAATTTCTCTGTCGTATTGGAAATGCAAGTCTATACACAACTGGTCGCCACTTGTGCTTCGCTTATAGGTCTTTTCACGAGTGGAGAATGGAAAAATTTGAAAGAAGAAATGGGGGGATTTGGTAAAGGAGGGTTTAATTATGTTATGACTTTGTTTTGGACAGCCCTGGCTTGGCAGTTTTTCTCTTTTTGTAGCACAGGATTGATATTTTTGGTGTCTTCTCTCTTCTCAAGTGCAATTAGCAACCTCTCTTTGGCCGTTACTCCAATCGCTTGTGTGATAGTATTCCATGACAGCATGAATGGAGTGAAGATAATTGCCATGCTTATGGCAATTTGGGGTGTTAGTACTTACACTTACCAAAACTATCTCGATGATTCAAAGGCGAGAAGAAGACAGGCCGGTGTTACAATTCCAAGATGATTCCAACTGTTGATGAACTTGGGGAACTATAGAATATAAATTTGATGTTTTGGACCATGAATTGCCAAGTCTGTTTTGCTTGAAAATTAAAGCAATTTATACTTGTATGCTCGTTTTATTCATGTTTTCTTCACAGCATGTAGCTTAGTAATTAAGCTTCCTGATTTTCCGCTGAAAAAAAAAAATTAGGCTTGAGAATTTGTTAATGTTTGCTTCGCTTGAAATTTGAGTTTTGTTTTCGATGTGGAAGTGCATTTAAGATTGTGCATTTAAGATTGTAGGGATTGGTTTTTCTGTACGACTTATTGATACCAAAAGGCAATATCACTACATGATTATAAACACCTACATACATTTGGATTTTTAAAACGGGATTAGACAAAAATATCAGAAACGTGACGGAGGAGGAATCGTATATAACAACAATTTTTATAAAACTCTCGAAACACAACGCCATAGATTATATTGTTGGTTTTGTAAAATGTTTTTCACAAAAATAACAGGAATGTGATTATGATGTGGAATGTATATAACAAAAATTTTCTTAGAACTTACGTAAAACACGCTATAGATTATATTAATTTACGCTTAAATAAATATATACAAAACTTTACATATGCGAATGAAGACAAGAGATGAAATTCTTCTAATGAGCATGGAGGTTCTCAAGACGAAACCACCAACTTTATTATGTAGTCCTCAACACCAGGATGGACATACGTATGGGCATTGCAGGAATATGGTTTCTAAAAGGATCACTCAGCTTTCTGTAGTCATCCGTAAATCTCAACGCATGAGTGAAATATACGCGCGAAATGGGTCTCTGATAAATAATTTTTTTTCACTCTCTTTTCTCTTTCTTACACGCCTATGAGGGGCAGATTTTGGTAAAGCACTCTCGGTCTCTTCAAAACTCACAAGTGTCTACAATGAACAGAGGAGGCATCAATTTATAGACCATGAAAGAGAGCCAATTAATTTTGGAAAGTTCTTTTATTTTAATTTAATATCACACATTTTAATTATGATAAAATACACAAGTTTTTTTTCTCATTACTGCAATAGACACCACATATAGAGAGAATCTACCCAATCTCATTTGTTTCACATTCAACTTTTTATATTTGAATTAAATCACATTTATTCAAAAATTGGAAATACTAAATATAGAAACTTAGGGGGTGTTTGGAAGGTGGTGGGAACCAGTGGTGAGAACCACTTTTACTGTAGTATGTGAGAGCTTTAAACTGTAGCAAATTTTTTTATTGTTACTCTAGCATGTGAGAGCTTTATACTGTTCATAACTGAGTTTGTGGTGGGAACCGTAGTTCCCACCACTTTACCAAACACCCGGTTGATAAACCAGCTTTGATGTGCACACGAGACTTTCATTTTATATCGTAGGCGCTACACACAGTGGGACCCATCTACAATGTGTCTTCCAAACTTAGTTATGTTATTATTAAATAATCCAATTATTAAATAATCCAATTATTTAATAAATATAAATTAATTCATAATTGAATTAATTAATTTATCTTAAGTGATATTTAATTTAGAATTTCATAATTTTAAATTAATTATTTAAACCAATAATTGCACTTGTCCAAACAATGTTTGCAAGGATGGCGAGGAACTTAAGGGACCCATAATTTCAAGCTCTAATAAAACTAATATATTAATTAAACTTTTTAATAATATATTATTCTTTTTATTAATTGCAATGAAACTCTAATAAATACTTGAAATTGCACTCTTAAAAATATAGATATATAATTACTCATTTCCTAGAGTCGTCCATTTGATATAGCCATTATATATAAATTGATTTTTCATAAATAATTCATAATTAAAGCTAGGTAATATTCATTAACCTTTGTGATTACTTCTTTATCCTTGAGTATTATTGATCTTCTAATCAATAATAAATTCATGAACTTAACTACAAATTAAGCGCTCTTATTATTCAAGCCCTGAATCAATTTTCAAGAGAATTATTTACCTGCTTTGCTTTTAGAGAATGAATGGATTCCATCTTGTAATACTAACATTCCTGGCTACTTACTTCATTATGCCTCCAAAATACAAAGAATTAGATTAGATTCTCGAATCCATATCGATTAAAGCAAAAGACATAAATCTATAAATAGAAGCATGCTAATAACTCATAATTAAGATCATCTTATATATGACCATCAGTAGATGTAGTTAGAACTTGCTATATTTAATGCAAATTATTAGCTATTCATATCACATCAAGTCTTAGTCCTACATAATCTCTGTAATGACTAGCTTTTCGAACTGTTACTTAATGATCTTTTCTTAAACATAATCTTAATCTTGCCCATGAAAATGCGGGGTTTTTTAAACATAATCATAATACTTAATCATATTACTTAATGTTTATCATAAATATTTTTAAAACATTTATTCACTTATAATTATAGACCATTTTCTTAAA
Source organism: Artocarpus hirsutus (assembly GCA_946598075.1). Taxonomy (NCBI): domain Eukaryota; kingdom Viridiplantae; phylum Streptophyta; class Magnoliopsida; order Rosales; family Moraceae; genus Artocarpus; species Artocarpus hirsutus. The sequence goes on along the minus strand of CAMOHE010027654.1, from coordinate 13,544 downwards.
CTTTCTTGTAAAATAAACAGTTTTCAAAAAAGTGGAATTAAAACATGTAGCGATATTCATAGCCTGATTATCGCATTTGTCCCACTGTTGCACCCAGCTTATCAACTCTTCATACCAGCCTCTTGGTAGGATTTCCTACAACATGAAGGAACTAGATGAGCTTTCGCTTAGCAAGTCCAAATACATCTCACAAAACATTTATACAAGATTACTACCAGTAATACAATGCATGCTTCTATTTACACTTATGAACATCTTATTATCATTCAGAATTTGTCCTTAATTATGGGTCCAAGTGTTGATAGAGTGTACGTGATCATCGAATACTGAAATCATATCTTAACTTGATGCTTCCCTTGGGTTAGGAGACTTATAATTCTCACCTGAGTGAAGGTTGGTATGATATTTAACTATCTTATCTTAACTTTCTTAACTTTAAGGTTTAGATTACCAACTTTGTAATCTTAGTGGACATACTTTATGTCATGACTTGATATTAAAGGCAATATGCATCACATTGTAAATCACAAGGTATATATGAATAAGGCATATAAAAATCATTTTCTTCATACTGTAGGGGAAGTTTGAAAGTTACTTAGACCTCGCGCTAGTGTTCCACTTAATTCCTTTTTCCATGGTTAGTTGGCTTTGTGTCCTACTTTTGCGACACTCAATTATTAGTTCATGTCTATATTATCCGTCTAATAGGCAAGCACAGGTCTACTCTAACCTTTTTTTTGTAAAAATGACGATTTTATCTTCAACGGGTCTTGAAAATCTCTAAACATTTTGGGACAAAAATTGTGATTGCTTGTTTCCCAAAATAGTTTAGTAAATCTACTTGTGCAGTGAAGAACCCAGTTTTGTTAAGCTTTACGGTTTGTCCCCAAATCATAAAAATCTTGATATTTTTTCCCTTAACCGACCTTGAAAAAATTTTGAACTTTTTGAAAATAAACTCAGGTTGGCTTACTACTAAAAATAGTGCAGAAACCCTGACTGTGGGGTGAAAAATACAGTTTTTATTGATTTTTATGGTTTTGACTCGAAATATGAAATTTTTGATATTTTCGACCGCAGCTCCAAAACGAAATTGCCTATCACTGTTATGTGCAGTGTATTTTCCCATATTTACTGTTTAAAAAGTTGCGATATAATCATTTTAAAAACATTTTCCCATATTTACTATTTAAAAAGTTGTGATAAAATTTTGTAAAATTAGTAACTCAAAATCGGTGTGGAATTGATGGATACGTTGATTCTTTCAATGAGATCTACAACTTTTATGTTTTAAGTTTTTTTCTAAATCAATTGTTTTGGGGGACTTTTGGCTCCTTTTCAAAAATAACAGTTTTGAAAAACAATTTTTTGACAAGATCTTGTGGGAATTCGGGGAAATTTTCTTCACGAAAACCATTTACCTCGATGTTTCCAACAAATCACAAGTTGGGCTCAAAAATCAAATCTATTTCTATGTCCCTCAAAACTTAGTTTTTTTTTTTTTTAAACTATTTGTAAAAGTGTGTTGCAACATTTTTGCAACAAAGTTCACTTTTTGGGAAAAACACCATAATCTAAGCTTTTTTTTTTTTTTTTTTGAAATGATAATCTAATCTTATTTATCACATCCATAACTGTAAAACATATAATTAAATCATGCCAGAATAATTCTTTTATATGTCAAAGTCTAAAAATCATTATTCACAACCTATAAAAATTAAAAACAAACTTTACATAAAAAATTAAAGGTTAGAGCTTATACTTTGTGTTTCAAGATGTTGAATCACTGATCTTTGGTGAAAATGGCCTCTAAAACCTGTTAACCTTAATGTCGTAATATAGAAAATCAATATCTAACATAAAACTCCTTTGGATCAAAGCAACACTCCTTAAACTTGCTTCTAGAGATGATTTTGAGGCATGAATCAACAAAATTTTTAGAGAATTTGTACTATAGCAGACCGGTTTTTGGAGAAGAGAAAAGAGAGAAACTTTTGCTTTATGAGCAATCTTGAAAGAAAAGATAGAAAATGAAATTTCAAAATGATGCCTTGGCATTTCTAGAGCTTGATCTTAGGGACTTAATTGCAAAAAAAAAAAAAAAAATTAAAAACTCATTAATGAATTCGAATTTCTTGAGAAAAATTGACGAAAATTTGCACAATTTTTGGGTCTGTTATGGATAAGATTAAATACACCTAGGATTTTGTGTTTTACTTTAGCAGTCTAATTTTCACCAAACTTTTTTTGTTAAGACATTATAGCTTAAAGGTCATATTATCTTTATCAGTATAAATATATCCCAGTACATTGTGTATCTATACAGTTAAATTTTCATCAATAGTATTTCATCTGTCTGTGTGGAAATTAATTCTGTATAATTCCACTGTATTGCTAAATTGACTACTTTGAGTAACTCTGTATACCAAATACTATCATTGGGTGGATTGCTAATATAAATTTTTGTACCCATTAAATTAACAAGTATACTGTCAATATTTATACTTATAGGACTTTTGCATGCTTTTTTAATCTTATTTTCTTATATTTACTTTATAGGTATATTTTGTCATGTATTTGGATTTTATCATAACGCAATGACATTATACTTGCCTCTTAAGGCACTTAACAAATCATGGAGAATTTTATCCAACAAAATTTGTACATAATAAAATTTACCTTGATTCACTAAGAATTACACACAAAATGCACATGAAATTTTATTATATTTTTCGTCACATAATGTTGTATTTATAGAATATAAAATTTTGTAAATAAAATTAATTGCTTAAATCTTAATTAAATTCTTGATTTAAACAAATGAATTCTCTCAAATATTACAAATCTTACTATATACAATATACTTATTTGATGACTAACTACATTAACGGTTTGGATAAGATTGTTTCATTCTTAATGGAAATTATCTGCACTAGTAACACTCAATTAAAGATTTCATACATTATTTGAATAATTAATTAAAATAATTAATTATATGTTATTGACCATTTTAATTATCATCATTGAATATTATCCTCTTGTATATAACACTTATATACAATATTTAAAGTCACATAGATAATTATAGAATTTTAATCATAATCGTAATCATAAATTATTTAAAATACATACAAGCAAGTATAATGAATTAATCCACTTTATTTATTTATAAATATGTCTTTACAAAACATCATATGCTTTAAGGGTATCTATCCTAACATATATCTATTCAATGCTTAATAATATATATATTTATAAATATAACATACCTGGTTGAAGCAATTATAAATCTTCAAGGGGCAATTGTCTATGAAACCAAAGTTTTCCTTGGCTAATCCTTATTACCACTTGGACGTACGTGTGGGCATAGAAAGAATTAAGTTTTCTGTTATTCTCACTTTTTTCTCTAACTAATCTTAACACATGAGCAAAGCAGGACTACAAATGAAAGAACTATTCTTCTTCTTTTTTTCTCTCTCTAGAAAATGCCTACTCTTAGTTTCAACAAAATGTTTGCAGTCTAGTGTAAGACACAACTAGTACAAAAAGCAATATAGTAGCCATCTATTTATAGAGTAAGATATCTAAATAATTTTGGAAGTTCCTTTTTGTTTGAAATTAAATATTAAATATTCAATTATTAAAACAATTTATTCTTTCCCTTTACTGGATTGGTATTGGTGCCACACACAGTGACTTTTCCTTTGTGTGTGATGCGAATGCCGAGCAGTGGGTGGATGGAATACTGTTTGTTACCCAATTATGTTTATGTCTCCAAAATTCAAATTCCCAATTTGAAAACAAAACTCCGTTTTCAAAATTGAAAACTTTTGAATTCTCAGAAATAGAAGAATTGGAGAACAAGTTTACACATCATATAGAATCAACTTGTGCCACACATCATATAGTGTTGGTGGGACCCATACCATGTTTTTCAAAATTAATTAATATTAAATAATCTTATTATTTAATATTTATAAATGAATTCATAATTAATTTATTTTAAGCAAATTTAATTTGAAATTCTATAATTCTAAATTAATTATTTATACAAATAATTTGGACTTGTCCAAGCAATGTTTTTAAGGATGGTAGGGACTAATGGACATAATTATAAGCTCCAATAAAACTAATATTTTAATTAAACTTTTTAATTATACTATTCTTTTATAAATTCCAGAATTACTCCACTAAAACCTTGAAACTACACTCTTAAACTTAAAAATGTATACTTACTCATAAATATTGTTGTCTATTTAATATAGCATTACATAAAAATTAATTCTCTATATATAATTCATAATTATAGGTGGGTAGAAATCCGTTAACCGTTCGAATTACTTTTTTGCCTTAGAGTGTTATTCATTCTCTAATGAATAATAAATTCATAAACTTAATCACGAATTTGAGCACTCATTATTCAAGCCCCTAATTAATACTCAAGAGAATTATTTGTCTACTTCTTAATAAAGAAGGAATGGATTCTATATCATAATACTAATATTCCCGACTACCTACTTCCTTATGCGTCCAAAGGACTAGGGATATGATTAGCATTCTCAAATTCATACCGACTAAATCAAAAGACATAATACTATAAATAAGAGTTTGTTGTTCATATCATATCAAAAGATTTGATTATTTCATATTTGACTATCGATCGATACGATTAAATATTATTCTCGTGTATATAATACTTGTACATAATATTCAAGATCACCTAGATAATTATGAAATGCTAATGGTACGCATAAAGTATTAAAAATACATACACATATATATAATAAAAAATTCAATTTTACTATTTATTAATATGTCTAATACAAAACATCATATGCTTTCTAGGCAACTAACCTAGCACATAAATACACACACGCACACATGCACATTCACTACATGTTTGCATGTATACGTTGCATTTATCTACGTATGAACACATAATAAAGTGTCTACGTATGTCCTTACATCTTGTTTGGCATGTAGGATTGCATTAGATTATCAATTGAATTGGGTTAGATAGGATTGGATAGGATTATGGTGCACAATTGAACTAGACTAATTAGTTAAGTATTAATATTATTTCAATTAAAATAATCATTAAATTATGAAATTAAAGAATTAAATTTTAATAAAGCAAGTTAGTGAAAATAAAATACAATACCAAAAACACATAATGCAACAAAGTATATTTTTAATTAAAAAATAAAGAAAAAATGTAATAATATATTTTATAAAAAAGAAATATAATAAAAACAAATCCACAACTTTAATGTTAGATGATGTCAGATGATCCTTAAGTAGACATTAGAAATATCCGTGTCAACTAGCTCCCAAGTGTCTTAATAAAACCTACATGGAAACTATTTAGTCCCGGTGTTTTCCAAGGTCCCATTAAAAAAAACCGCATGCTTTATAACTTCCTCAGTAAACGGAGCATCAAGTAAGCTGGCCATTGGAGGAGAAATCTTCCTTTCCACACAGGTCAACGCATCCTCTATTAATGACACATCTGGCAAAGATGTTGGAAAAAAAATGTCCAAGAAGTAGCTTTCAAGGGCAGCAATAATATTCTCCCTATTGGTCAGCCATGTTGGAAAAATAGTACGCAGTGGAATTTTAAAATTTTATACCAGTGTATTTTTCAAAACACAAGTTTGCCACACTATATGCATAAATTAACCGGAGCTTACTAACCTTCTTTGACAAAAAACTACGCAATCTGTGAAGGGAATAACGCTCCAAAAAAGCCTCAACCAACTGGTCTTCTTTGCTATTCTCTATCCACGATTGGTGTGTGTGTGAGCACACTAGTATAGCTCTTTCACAAGTGGCTCTCCTTCTAACTAATTAAGAAATACCTAAAGCTATAGTTCGTGATTTGTGAACAACAGCTTTCTAGGGAGTTGCAGAGTCTCACTCTAGATTTCTTAATTGATCTAAATAACAATGAGTCTCACTCCCCTTTATATAGAGGTTGGGTCTAAGAGTCAGTCCTTATAAGATAAGTACTCAAAATTTGAATCCAAATCAAATTTGGATCAATATCTGATAAAATTCGTGTAAAAATGCATGATTTATTTAACCCTCAGTTGGTAGGCCAAACTTTCAAATTGGCCCGCCGAACTTGCTCCATCGATAGGCCAAACTTAAGGATCGGTTTACCAAACTCACGATAAATGATCCATGCGAATCTTTATTTTCCATCCAAGATTCTTGGGATAGAGCCTCAGTTTTAATTCAAATAGCCCAATAGAGAAGTTATCTAATTAAAACAGTCATATCTAGATAATCTCTAGGAAACTAAATTTTCTTGATAATTCAACAAGTTTATCTTGAGTTAATTTATTCAAAATTAATCCAACTAATAAACAATCATGAATTATGTGATCTTGATAATTCAACAAGTTTATCTTGAACTAATTTTCACAAAATTAATTCAACCGATAAACAAACATGAATTATCTGATATCGAATTTTCAGTCAATCTGATAATCTGACACAAGTCACCAATTATTGAAAAAGCACACCGTATCATTGCAGGATTTTTATGAGCTAGCAAAGGGGACCGGATGGACCTATATAGTTCAAGCTCCCGATAATTATGAAACCCAATATCCTAGATTACATTTCATAATTATCAACTCCAATGCTACTCCACTAAAAGCTTAGAGCTACACTCTCCAACTATATAGAATTACAAAGCCCATATAGTTAAGTCTCCATGACATATCATAATGTATCATATCCCCATAGGATTATCCATAATCGGCTTAAGGACAAGTTGTGACACCCGTCAATTTTCATGTGACGAATATTGTTAGATAAGTAACAACTTTATGTATTTCTCCTTATGATATCATATTACTGACTGTTTTATTATGAGTCTTATGACAGGTGACAGTCACATGGAATTGATGTGCTTAAGATCTTCATGTCATTTATGTAGTGCATAAGTTTAGGTAGATGTTGAACGTTTATTTGTGTGTAATGTTGCATGTAACACTTTGGTAGGCTGAATTATTCCTTTTGGTGGCATGTTGATGGATTTCATCGGTAGGTCAAATTCCACAACTATGGCAGGCTGGACTGAGTAGTCGGCAGCTCGAAAACTACTGATGAGAAATCAGCAGAAACTCTCCAAAAATTGTGGCATTGAAGATTGGACATAAAATTTTCTGGATGATTAGCATGTCTTGTCCCTTTCCTTATTTTATGTGAATGAATAATTGACTTTTTATAATGATTTAGAATTTGATAGGGTTTCCCATTTTGAAAGCATGAAATTGGTAAGTAAACCAATCAATTTGACCTTCCCTTATTTCACTACCTTTCCAAAGTGAAAGCATCATTTTTTTTCCTACTGCAAATATAGAGAGCTATTTGACCTAATTTACAATATTTTTCCAAGTACACATATTGCCTCTCTCTCTCTCCCTAAATCGCTTTCTCCTTCTCTCTATTTTCTCAAACACATCATCATTCTCTCCATGTTCTTTTCTCTTCTTCTCTCCCTTATTTTTCCAGTAATTATTTGAATGAAATACTAGTTTTCTCTTGGGCAAATTCAAAGGAAATTTGAGAAGAAATTTTTTTGAGGTAAGAAACTCGTTTCAAGCATTTCTAAAATTTTTATTCACCCTGTAATCCGACCCCCATAACTATGACTACGAATATCCGTTAGCAATAAAATTTTAATATGATGTTCATATATGTGTTATGTTATGTTCCTCAAAATTCCACACCATTTGGGGTTTTCTATATTGAGATATTAAATTTTTAGTCTCTGCCATTCATAGTAAACTATTGCTGATCAGTAATATTGTACAAAAATATAGCTTTTGTTCTTAGGGCGAATGAATGTCATTTTGCACAAAATTTGGCAGATATATTTATGTATATATGTGTTGAACTAGAGAGTCTCATGATGATATGATGAATATTTTATGTGACATTGAATTTTCATTAAGGCTAGGTTTTATGGCTGTTCTATTGGTGAATTTTTAAACTTCTTGTTGTGTGACATTTTGTATGACTAAACGAATTTATTTCTAGACGAAACTTTTTGTACTACTATATTATATGTTAATAGGCCGATGCTATCATAAAAATTTAAGAGTCTAATTAATTTTATTATAATTGTTTGAAAATAATGATTGTGTGTGATTCATTGCCTGATATGTTGGGGTTTATTTTGTCTCTGACTTCTAATGCATGTTTTGGATTAGTTTGAATTTATTTAAAGGCAGTTTTTGGATATGTTGTAGCTCTAGGTGTCTATTTCATGTAAAATTTTTGTGGAATTATTTTATGGTAATGATGATTTATTTTGTAGACTTTAGTTAGGGTTATTCACTACCTAGCTATTGTTGGTAGATTTTATGCTATGAAGTGTGTGACTTGTTTAGGTTATCAAATGGGATTTTTATGACCAACAAAAAAAAATCATGATATTATGTTTATGTGTTAGCATTGTTCCCCTAGAGTCTCATGCCTTAATTGTGTACGAATTGTGATTTATTGAGTTGTAAAGCCTTAGTGGTCAGGCAAGTTGTTACTTTAGCAATTAGCATGAGTATTTTAAATGATTAGTATAATGCATTTGCTACTTGCATTTCTTATGATAAAAGTATGAATAAAGTTATATGATATTGGATGATTTCATGAAAATGCACTACAAGAAATTACTGATTACAAGACGTTTATTTCAAGACCGTTTCCTAAAAACCGTCGTGGTAAGGTCAAAAAAGCGCGGTAAGTTACGCCCGTGAAAACAAAAACCGTTGCGGTAGGAGGCAGAGATACCACGACGGTTTTCTCAAAAAACCATCGTTGCATATTAGAGATACCACGATGGTTTTCTCGAAAAACCATCGTGGAATAGTAGAGATACCACAACGGTTTCTCGAGAAAACTATCGTGGTATCTCTCTTATTCCACGATGGCTTTTTGAGAAAACCATCATGGTAGCTCACTTATAACCCCTTCCTAACCTCGCCATTCAGACACAATTCAAAAACACACTTCAGAAATACAAACACAGACTTGTCTGAATCAGCCGCCGCCGTCTCTCTCCACCTCCAAACTCCTTAATCTCAACCCAAATTGTAAGTTTTTGTAGAAATTGATAAATAGTTGTTGATTGTGATGTATAATTAATCTAAAATTGATAAATAGTTGTTGATTTTGTTGTTTATTTCGTGAAGTTTGTATTGTAGAACATGGGTATGATTTCTTCATTTTATAATGAGTATGTGTAACTTGTTTTATGATGGGTGATGCTTTTTTTATGATTAATTAATATATGTAGGTGGGTATACATATAAATTGTGAAATTAATTTTAATTGAATATTTGCTATTTATTATTTTGATTTAGGAATTGCAATATGGATAGGAAATGAATGTGGGATTTTCAATTGTCCAGAGAGTATGTAAATGGTGTGGAAGAGTTCTTGGATTTTGCCAAAAGTCATGCAAATGGTGATAAAATTTGATGTCCTTGTGTTCAATGTGGAAACCATAGATTGCATCCAATTACAATTGTTAGATGACATTTATTTCGAAATGGAATCATAAGTAGTTATCAAACATGGCATTTTCATGGCGAGTCTAATTTCAATCCAACTTTACTAAGTAAAGAAAAGCAAGTTATTGTGGAGGATAATATGAAAGATGAAGACAATATGGTTGACATGGTCAATGATTTAGAAGAACACTTTGTGCACCGTCTGGATTTATTTGAGACAATGATGAATGATGCAGAGGCACCAGTGTATGAGGGGTGTACCAATTTCACTAAATTGTCTGCTTTAGTTGGATTATGGAATTTGAAAGCATTGGGTGGTTGGTCAAATTCTAGTTTCACAAAGTTGTTGAAATTTTTACGAAGGCTTCTACCAAAGGGTAATAAATTACCAACTAGTATGTATGAGGCTAAGAAGACTTTGAGCACTTTGGGAATGGATTATGAGAAAATTCATGCATGTTAAAATGATTGTGTTCTCTATAGGCATGAGTATGAGGACGAGAATTGTTGGGGAGTTTGTCAACAAGCAAGGTGGAAGAAAGGAAAGGAGCCAAAAGACGGCAAGAATGGAGTGCCAAAGAAAGTGTTATGGTACATTCCACCGGTACCACGTTTGAGACATTTATTCAGAAACCCAGAACATGCCAAGAATTTGACATGGTATCATGACAAACGGGTGGATGACAGTATGCTTAGACACCCGATGGATTCACCACAATGGAAGACTTTTAAAGCCAATCATCCCAACTTTAGTGCGGATCCAAGAAACATACATTTCACTTTGCCAACGGATGGAATGAACCCCCATGGTAACATGAGTAGTAGGCATAGCACTTGGTCCATAATACTTGTTAACTATAATCTCCCTCCAAAGATGTGCATGAAACGAATGTTTTTAATGTTGTCTTTATTGATTTCGGGTCCTCACCAACCAAGCAATGACATTGACGTATACTTAGGACCATTAATCGATGATCTAAAAATGTTGTGGGAAAAAGGAGTTGAAGTTAGAGATGCTTACTGAAAAGAGACATTCACACTCCCTGCGATGTTGATATGGACAATTAACGACTTCCCCACATATGGCAATTTATCTGGTTATTCGGTGAAGAGTTGTATTGGTTGTCCTATTTGTATGACGAAAACGTCTCACAAATGGTTGAAAAATAGAAAGAAAACTGTTTTTCTTGGTCATAAAAGATGGTTGCCAAGAGATCATCGCTACCACAAATAAAAGAAAGCCTTTGATGGCAATAGCGAAGAAAGAGACCCTCCGCGCCCTTTGACAGGTGAACAAATATTTGAAATGGTACAAGATATAAGAGTCATATTCGGTTAGAGAAAGCGAGGTAAGGAGGAGATGCAAAATGATGGACCATGGAAAAAAAGATCAATCTTCTTTGAACTTGCCTATACGAAGACACTTTTTGTTCGTCATTGCTTGGATGTTATGCATATTGAGAAAAACGTTTGTGAATCTGTAGTCGGCACATTGCTTGACATTCTAGGCAAGACTAAGGATGGTGAAAGAGCTCGGTTGGATCTCATGGAAATGGAGATTAGGCCTAATTTGTCTCCCGAGAGAATAGGGAACTGGACTTACTTACCTCTGGCAAAGCACACGTTATCCAAAGCGGAAAAGAGAAAGCTCTATGAATGGCTTGCTTCATTAAAAGTGCCAAATAGGTATTCTTCAAACTTCAAAAAGTTGGTGTCAGTGAAGGATTTGAAACTTATTGGCATGAAAACACACGATTGTCATGTGTTGATGCAACAATTACTACCACTTGCTTTGCGGGGAATTCTAACAAAGGATGTGAGATTTGCAATTTCTAAGTTGTGCTCGTTCTTTAATTCAATATGCACAAAGGTCATTGATCCACTTGTGCTAGATTCACTGCAATCAGAGTTGGCACAAACCTTATGCATGCTTGAAAAGTATTTTCCACCAGCATTTTTTGATATCATGATTCATTTAACGGTGCACTTAGTACGTGAAGTTAAGTTATACGGACCGGTGTATTTGAGATGGATGTACCCATTTGAAAGATATAAGAAGGTTTTGAAGGGCTAAGTGAAAAATCAAAATAGGCTGGAGGGATGTATTGTAGAAAGTTACATAGATGAGGAATCAGTTGAATTTTGCTCCAAGAACCTATCTAATGCGGACATAATTGGGGTGCCAAAGACTATAAACATTGAGACTAGGGGACTATCTATGGGCAATCCTTCGTCAGTAAGTCGAGAGGAGTGGGAGCAAGCTTGTCTTTATGTCTTGCACAATGCTAATGAAGTGGAGCCTTTCATTGAGGTGCACATGAACGAATTAAAAAAAAATTCCCAAAAAGAGCAAGAAATGAGAAGTGGTTGCAAGATGAACACAACCGGACCTTTCAGTTGTAGATTAGAGCACACATCTATGGCAAGCGGTCCACATGACAAGATGGAGGCATGTCACAGGAGTTGAAGAACCTAGCTAGAGGTCCGTCGTTGGTAGTTACAAGGTACACGTCGTATTTCATAAATGGTTACACTTGCTACACTCGCAAAAGGGATGAGAAGCATCCGGTGTAAATTAGCGGTGTGACTCTCCATGTAGAGGCTATACATATTGCCTCCACTAAGGACAAGAATCCGATATATGGGACCATGAACTACTTTGGTTTCATTGAAGATATTTGGGAACTTGATTATGGGGGATTGCGCATAGCACTTTTTAAGTGCAAGTGGGCCGACAATAACTATGTTAAGAACAACGATGGCGGCATCACAGTGGTTGACTTTAGAAGATTGGGTTACAGAATGATCCCTTCATTATGACATCACAAGCAATCCAAGTTTTTTATACTATAGATCCCCAAGACATGGAGTTGTCTCTAGTCGTCCCAACAAAGCCAAGAATAGTTATCGATGGTGAAGAAGTTGATGAAGATTGCGTGGACATCCCTTCATTTACAAAGGGATTGCCACTGGTTGAAGAGATAGATAAATTTCAAGATGATGTTTTGCACTTGCTTCGTGAAGATGTGGAATGGATATGTATTGACGAGCCAAAGAAAAAAAGGGTTAAAAGATGAGCATCAATAATTTCTATATATGTCAGTTTGCTTGTAACATTTTTGGCAATTTACTGCATTTTTCAATCTTATGGCAATTTTTGTATATTGATCTATAGTTAAATTTATAGTGAAAATGGAGATAAAGTATACATTCCAGGCCATTAGATGCTTAACACACGGGCTGGCCACCCTAGGCAGTAAAAATATAATGTGTGCAAGAAAGTCAGCAGACAATTTTTCCACGACGGTTTCTGGCACAAACCGTCGTGGAAGGTGATCTACCACGACAGTTTTTGGAAGAAACCATCGTGGAAGGTGAATCTACCACGACGATTTTTGCCAAAAACCGTCGTGGTAGCTTCCCTTGTACCAGTAACTTCTGCTTCAAATTTTTGAAATCCGCGCCACCCACACTCATTATATGCGCACCTATTCCTCACTCACTCTCTCAAATCCCTCTTTCTCTCTCTCTTTAAAAACATCCACACCCATTTCTCTCTCTCTAAAATCCAGCCTCCCTCCGTCGCCACCATCTCCACGATGCCGCCATTGGTCCCCCCTCTCTCTCTCTTCTTCCCCCTCTCTCTCTCTCTCTCCGCTCCTCCCCCTCGTCCCCACCCCCCTCTCTCTTTCTCCTCCTCCCCCTCGTCCCCACCACCTGCCCCCAGCTCCACCCCCCCTCTCCGCCTCCCCCTCGCCCCTAGCCCCCTCGCCCCCGCCCCCACCCCCCCCCCCCCACCTCGCCCTCCCTCCACCCACCCCCCTCGGCCTGACCCCCCTCACCCAACCCACCCCCCTCGTCGTGTAATCGGTGCAAAATATGAATATGTGAATATGTCAATATTTGATTATGTGGAATTATGTCAATATCTGAAATTGTGAATATGTGAAGCTGACAAGTAATTTTAAAAATATTTGTGGTGAATATGTCAATATGTCGAACATGTGAAATTATGTGAAT